>BPLR01017013.1:0-107300 GCA_021605095.1 Caerostris extrusa
GAGTGCTAGTCGCATGGCTAATAGGCCGCGCTGAAGTTCTGCAACGTGTCGTGTATATTACTATCTCTGCAAAAAGAAAAGCTATTATATTAAGTGTCGATATTGAAACAGTGCAAATCATGAATATTGTAAGACTTGGAATTTATCATTTTCCATTTCCTGGAAATTATTATCTTTCATCTCTTATGTCTACTCACTCATCCCATGTTTATTCTATCTACTACTAACAAAAAAAAAATGACATAACCTCTGAACCTACATATTGCCCAATATATTGTTTTATCAATATGTTTGTCTAAAAGAATTTGTTATTTAAAAAGGTTTTGGCAGGACCAGACACTATTGGTGGACAGTGAGTTGAGCTTCCAAATTAAAGGATCTGGCTTAGAAATAAGACAGAAAAAGTGATACGATACGAAAATTTTCACGTCTGCTCCAGAAATAGTTTTGGCAAAATTGAAAGTCGGAAAACCTTTGTTTCATTCAAAGATGATAGTTTGGAAATCAAAAAATCAACCATAAGATATTCGTTTACCATAATTTTAGCAAATTCTGAATGTCCTACATCCCAGTGGTGCATCCTGGATAACGCTGAATATGTTGTATATCTGTAATTTTAGTAGTAAAAGACTTAGTTCAAACTAAATAACATATTAGGGGACCTGATGGCTCAATGGATAACGCTCTGACGCTCGGTACCACAGGTTTCGGTTTCGTGCCCGGCTGTGCCTTGGATGTTTGTAGTGGTTCGGTATCCACACGGTCCGGTCTAACACGATCGTAGAGCATCGCGGGGTATTGTTATTCTGCGTCCGTAGCTTATCTTCAAGCTATACGCAACTTCTGGGTCGTGCTAAGTGGTAAAGTCGGTGCAGGGATTGACTTAAGGCATCAAAAAGACAACTGCCTAAGTGTTTGCCAGCTGCATTAGAAAATAATAACATTTGAAAACAACAACTTATCACTTCTCCTATTTTTATTAATGTACATTTTAAAGCATTTAATTTTATTTCACAGATGATACATTAAGCCAAAATATGAATAATATTTTTAGTTGTCTATATTTTAAATGCATTAAAAAAAAATCTTTTTTTACGTGTTATTTTATAAAAAATAAATAAAATTAAAATCCCGTTTTCAACACATAAGGCGAACAGTTTTTATTATTCATTCGAATTAAATCATAAATGAACGGTTTCAAGTAATCCGAACGAATCAAAATTTCAACTTTAATGGGAAAATTATGCATCCTATAATTCGTCACCCTTATCACCAAACCTTAGAATAAATTGTGAAAATAAATCTATTTTTTTTTTTCTTATTTCTCGATTTCAAAAAAAAAATAAAAGAGTTTCTTAAAATCTTATTTGTAAATAAAAAAAAAATTCAAATGAGATTGGATTTTTGCAACATTTTTTTATTGTTATATTTTTACCTTGGAGTTTTTTGTGAAGCGAAAATGAAAGTTGAAAGAATAAAGGTTACAATTCTTGGAAAAGAAATATATCGGTTAATGATATTTTCATAAACCTTAAAAGTTCAAATTCCTTATACAGTTTTTTTATTAACTTGAAAAAATTTTTCAACTCTAGAATATGCGACTGGATAGCAAACAATTTCTGAATTCATTATAGAATTTTTTTTTTTTGGAGTTATTATTAACCATTTTTAAGTCAATTTAAAAATATTTTTCGTTCAACAAATGGTTTCTTTAATGCGTATTTTATACTGGTTTAATTTCGTTTTGTAAGCAATGGAATAAAGGTTTTTTTTTATTTCCATTTCGAATTGAATATTTTCAATAAAAATATTCTGATTTTTTTCTCGAAGTCAAGAACTTGGTTTTATCGATTTAATATTAGCTATTGTTGCATATTCACTTCCTTTAAAATAACAGGAATTTTTAATTAGCTTAATTGTTATCTAGACAATTTTTATTTAAAATACTTTTAATTTTCAAAGGACAATTATTTTTATTTTATAATATTACAAAATAAAGACAAAATTATATTTCGTACACATTAGTAAAAAACCCTTTTTAGTGTTATTTTTGTAAACCCGGCTAAATACCGCGTAGATTTTGATTTTCGGTCTGCAATCATATTTTACACACTATAAGCAATCAAACCTGGACGGCGTATAGTTTAAAGTGGATGTAGAATCACTAACAGATATTCATGGCATTACCAGGTTTCGAACCTGAAGTCTGTGGTATCAAAGACCAGAAAGCTAGCAATATGTCCAACGAGCGGCATATGGCATTCTCACGGAACCTTAGAATAAATTGTGAAAATAAATCTAATTTTTTTATTATTTCTTGATTTAAAAAAAAAAAAAAGTTTCTTAACATCTAATTTGTGAATAAAAAAAAAATTGCAAAATGATATTGGATTTTTGTCCTTTTTTTTTATTGTTAAATTTTTTTTACCTTGGAGTTTTTGTTAAGCGAAAATGAAAGTGAAAAGAATAAAGTTACAATTGTCGGCAAAGAAATATATCGGTTAATGATATTTTCATAAACCGTAAAAAAGTTTGAATTCCTTAAAATTTTTATTTTTTTTTATTAGCTTGCCCTTTTTTTGTTTTCAACTCCTAGAATATGCGGCTAATGGCTGACTGGCTGACAATTTCTGAATTTATTATAGAATTTTTTTTTATTGGAGTTAAAATAGTTAATAATAAGTCAATTTATAAATATTTTTATTTTATTTCAGGTATTTTCTTTTAATTCATATTTTATACTGGTTTAATTTCGTTTTGTAAGCAATAAAATAAAGTTTTTTTTTTTTCATTTGCAAATTGAATATTTTCAATAAAAAGATTTTGATTTTTTCGTTCAGTCGAGAACTTGATTTTATCGATTTAATATTAGCTATTGTTGCATATTCACTTCATTTGAAATAATATGCATTTTCTTTAAACAGCTCGATTTTTATCGAAACAATTTTTTAATAAAATACTTTTTAATTTTAAAATAACATAATTATTTTTATTTTATAATTTTACATAAAAAAGATTAAAAAAATTATATTTCGTACACAGTAATAAAAAAATATCCTTTTTAGTGTTTTTTTTTAAAACCGCATATTTTTAATAATGGCTAAATACCGCTTAGGAAGGCGTTCTTGGTTTTAGAATGTCGATGTATTTCGAAGGCCATCCCTTTTTTTGTACACTATGAAGAGTGCTAATGGCTATACCGCGACCTACGTGTCGTTTAAAGTGGATGTCGAACGACTAATATGAATATCCATGGTATCGCCAGGTTTCGAACCTGAAGTCATCCATGTGGAACCAAAAAAATGACATAAGCTGAAGCTACATGCCCGAACAGGCCGAAAGGGTTAGTTATTCAGCGTATTGGTGGACAGTGTGTATTACAATCTCTGAAATAAGAACAGCTAAGAAGTGAAGTGTTGATTTTGAAATAGAGCCAATTATGAAAATATTTTCATTATTTTAATTTATCATATTCCATAAGATGTTTTTCTTGTAGCTAATGATTTTTGGTCTCTTTGAAATGCAATTGCCACAATGATTCAACAATTAGAGACCTAACGGCCGAATGACTAGCGTTCTGTCGCTCGTTGCAACAGGTTTCGGGCTCGAGTGCCATGGGTGTTTGTAGTGGTTCGGAACCACTTTAAACCTTAGATCTATGCCTATTAAGATCGTAGAGCGTTGTGGGAGTAGTGTTACTCGCATCCATAACATATCTGGAAGCTACACGGGCAACCTGGGTCGTACTAAATGAGTAACGTTGGTGCAGCGCTTCCTTAAGACATCAAAGACAACTGTTTAAGTGTTTGCCAGCTGCATTAGGAAAAAAATAACATATTTGAAAACAACAACTTATCACTTCTCTTATTTTTATTAATGTATATTTTGAAACATTTAATTTTATTTCACAAATGATATATTAAGCCAAAATACAAATAATATTTTCATTGCTCACATTTTAAAAGCTTTAAAAACAATGATTTTTTTCACACTTTATTTTATAAAAAAAATTAAATTAAAATCCCATGTTTTCAACACACAAGGCGAACTGTTTTATTATTATTCATTCGAATTAAATCATAATGGAATGGTTTCAAGTAATCCGAACGAATCAAAATTTCAACTTTAATGGGAAAAATTATGAATCCTATAATTCGTTACCCTTCTCACAAAATCATCGAATAAATTGTGAAAATAAATCTAATTTTTCTTATTTCTAGATTTAAAAAAAATGAGTTTCTTAAAATCTTATTTGTGAATAAAAAAAAAATTAAAAATAAGATTGGATTTTGCCCATTTTTTTTTTTTTTATTGTTATATTTTTAACGTTGGTGTTTTTGTGAAGGAAAATGAAAGTTAAAGAATAAGGTTACAATTGTTTGAAAAGAAATATATCGGTTAATGATATTTTCATAAACCTTAAAAAGTTTAAATTCCTTATACAGTTTTTATTAACTTGAAAAAATTTTTTTCAACTCCTAGAATATGCGACTGGATAGCAAACAATTTCTGAATTCATAGAATTTTTTTGGAGTTATTATTAACCATTTTAAGTCAATTTATAAATATTTTTTTTTCGTTCAAGAAATGGTTTCTTTTAATGCGTATTTTGTACTGGTTTAATTTCGTTTTGTAAGCAATGGAATAAAGGTTTTTTTCATTTTCCATTTGCGAATTGAATATTTCAATAAAAAAGATTCTGATTTTTCGCACAGTCAAGAACTTGGTTTTATCGATTTAATATTAGCTATTGTTGCATATTCACTTGCTTTAAAATAACAGGAATTTTTTAAGTAGCCTAATTGTTATCTAGACAATTTTTTATTAAAATACTTTTTAATTTTCAAAGGACAATTATTTTTATTTTCTAATATTACATAATAAAGACAAAATTATATTTCGTACACATTAGTAAAAAAACAATTTTTAGTGTTATTTTTTGTAAACCCCGCATATTTTAAATAATGGCTAAATACCGCGTAGATTTTGATTTTCGGTCTGCAATCATATTTTACACACTATAAGCAATCAAACCTGGACGTATAGTTTAAAGAGGATGTAGAATCACTAACAGATATTCATGGCATTACCAGGTTTCGAACCTGAAGTCTGTGGCATCAAAAACCAGAAAGCTAGCAATATGACCAACGAGCGGCATATGGCATTCTCACGGAACCTTAGAATAAATTGTGAAAATAAATCTAATTTTTTATTATTTCTTGTTTTAAAAAAAAAAAAAAAAGTTTCTTAAAATCTAATTTGTGAATAAAAAAAAAAATTGCAAATGATATTGGATTTTTGTCCTTTTATTATTGTCAAATTTTACCTTGGAGTTTTTGTTAAGCGAAAATGAAAGTGAAAAGAATAAGGTTACAATTGTCGGAAAGAAATATATCGGTTAATGATATTTTCATAAACCGTAAAAGTTCGAATTCCTTAAACAATTTTTTATTTTTTATTTTATTAACTTGCTTTTTTTTGTTTTCAACTCCTAGAATATGCGCCTACGTAGCTGACTGGCTGACAATTTCTGAATTTATTATAGAATTTGTTTTTATTGGAGTTAAAACAGTTAATAATAAGTCAATTTATAAATATTTTTATTTTATTTCAGGAATGGTTTCTTTTAATTCATATTTTATACTGGTTTAATTTCGTTTTGTAAGCAATAAAATAAAGAGTTTTTTTCATTTGCATTTGCGAATTGAATATTTTCAATAAAAGATTTTGATATTTTTCGTTCAGTCGAGAACTTGATTCTATCGATTTAATAATATCTATTGTTGCATATTCACTTCATTTGAAATAATATGCATTTTCTTTTACAACAGCTCGATTTTTATCTAAGCAATTTTTAATAAAATACTTTTTAATTTTAAAATAATTTAATTATTTTTATTTTATAATTTTACATGAAAAGGGCAAAAAAATTATATTTCGTACACAGTAACAAAAAAATCCTTTTTAATGTTACTTTTTTTTAAAACCACGCATATTTTTAATAATGGCTGAATACCGCTTAGGCGTTCTTGGTTTAGAATGTCGATGTAAGGCCATTTTTTTTTTTTTGTACACTATGAAGAAATTATACCGCGACCTACAGTTTAAAGTGGATGTCGAACCACTAATAGATATCCATGGTATCGCCAGGTTTCGAACCTGAAGTCTGTGGAACCAAAAAACAGAAAACTAGCTACATGGCCAACAGGCAGAACGGGAGTTATTCAGCGTAGGGTGTGTATTACAATCTCTGTAAAGAAAAACGAGTAAAAGAAGTGTTGATTTTGAAACAGAGCCAATCATGAATATTTTCATTATTGTAATTTATCATATTCCTTTTTCTTGTAGCTAATGATTTTGGTCTCTTTGAAATGCAATTGCCACAATGATTCAACAATTAGAGACCTAACGGCCGAATGACTAGCGTTCTGTCGCTGGGTGCAACAGGTTTCGGGCTCGAGTGCCATGGGTGTTTGTAGTGGTTCGGAATCCATTTTAAACCTCAGATCCATGTCTATTAAGATCGTAGAGCGTTGTGGAGTAGTGTTACTCGCATCCATATCATATCTGGAAGCTACACGTGCAACCTGGGTAGTACTAAATGAGTAACGTTGGTGCAGCGCTTGCCTTAAGACATCAAAGACAACTGTTTAAGTGTTTGCCAGCTGCATTAGGAAAAAAATAACATATTTGAAAACAACAACTTATCACTTCTCTTATTTTTATTAATGTATATTTTGAAACATTTAATTTTATTTCACAAATGATATATTAAGCCAAAATACAAATAATATTTTCATTGTTCACATTTTAAAAAGCTTTAAAAAATAATGTTTTTTTCACGCTTTATTTTATAAAAAAAAATTAAATTAAAATCCCACGTTTTCAACACACAAGGCGAACTGTTTTATTATTAATCATGCGAATTAAATCATAATGGAACGGATTCAAGTAATCTGAACGAATCAAAATTTAACTTTAATGGAAAAATTATGAATCAATAATTCGTTACCCTTTCTCACGAAACCTTAGAATAAATTGTTAAAATAAATCTAATTTTTGCTTATTTCTAAATTTAAAAAAAAAAAAAAAATGAGTTTCTTAAAATCTTATTTGTGAATAAAAAAAAATTGCAAATGAGATTGGATTTTTGCCCCTTTTTTTTTTATTGTTATATTTTTAACCTTGGAGTTTTTGTGACGCGAAAGTGAAAGTGAAAAGAATAAGGTTACCATTGTCGGAAAAAAAATATATCGGTTAATGATATTTTCGTAAACTTTAAAAAGTTCGAATTCCTTATACAGTATTTTTTTTATTAAATTGTGCATTTTTTTTCAACTCTAGAATATGCGATTGGACAGCTGAAAATTTCTGCATGTATTATAGATTTTTTTTATTGGAGTTAAAATGGTTAATAATAAGTCAATTTATAAATATTTTTTTCGTTTAAGAAATGGTTTTTTTGATACGTATTTTATACTGGTTTAATTTCGTTTTGTAAGCATTAAAAGAAATTTTTTTTCTTTTTTCATTTGCATTTGTGAATTGAATATTTTCAATAAAATGATTCTGATTTTTTTCTCGCAGTCAAGAACTTGGTTTTTATCGATTTAATATTAGCTATTGTTGCACATTCACTTCATTTGAAATAACATGCAATTTTTTTTTTTTTTAAAAACCTTGATTCTTATGTAAATAATTTTTTTAATATAATATTTCATAATTTTAAAACAAAAATTATTTTTTTTATAATTTTACATAAAAAATGTAACAAAATTATGTTTCGTGCACGATAATATATTTTTTTAATTTATGATTTATTTTTAAATCCAGTATATTTTTAATAATGGGTAAATACCTTGTAGGAGTTCTTGATTTGATTTATTGTTCTATGGTCATTTTTTGTACAGTATGGGTAATCTGACCAGGACCTAAAATTTAAAGTAGAATTCGGATCACTAACAAACATCCATGGCACCACCAGGTTTTTTTGTCTATGACACTAAAGAGCAGTTTGTGTGGTTTTGTTTGTCGCTCTACGGTGATTCTGTGCTCACATTAGGCTAATTATTTATTACTATTATTATTATTATTATTATTAGGCTAATTACGAATTATTTTTACCTACAGTTTAAACGTGGATTTCGAACTACGAACAAATATCCAGGTCACCGCCAGGATTCGCATCTGAAGCCTGTGGCACCACACTCCAGAGCGTTATTCAATTGGCCATATGGGCGCACACTAAAGGCCTGTGCGGTGTGTATTACAATCTCTGTAATGGAAAACGAGTAAGTTAAGTGTTGATTTTGAAATAGAGCCAATCATGAATATTCTAAGACTTGTAATTTATCATATTCCATTTCCTGAAACTCATTATCTTCTATCTCTTATCTTATTCTCTCATAATTTCATTCTATCTTAATTTGTACTCAATTAAAAAAATGACAATACCTCTGAACCATACATATCGCCAAACATATTGCTTTATCAATATGTTTGTCTAATATGAATTGGTATTAAAAAAAAACTTTCGTCAATATCGTTTTTGAGGGCCAAACACTCTTGATGGACAGTGAGTTGAGCTTCCAAACTAAAAGGATCTAGGTTAGAAATCCGACAGAAACACCCAATGCCAGAATTTTCACGTCTGTTTCAGAAATAGTTTTGTTGAAACTGAAAGTCATAAAACATTTTTTCATTCAAAGATGATAGTTTGAAATTCACAGAAACTAGCCATAGGATGTTTATTTACAACAATGTTAGCAAAATCTGAATGTCATGTAACAATTCACAGTGGTGCATCCTGGGTTTAACGCTGAATCTATCTGTCATTTTAGTAGCGAATGACTTAGTTCAAACTAAATAACATATTTGGGGACCTGATGGCCGAGTGACTAGCGCTCTGGCGCTCTGTAGCCCATGTTTCGGGTTTGAGTTGCCAGGCGTTGCCATGGATCAACATGGGGATCGGAATACACTTTAAACCATAGGTAACTGTCTTAAAAGATCGTAGAGCATTGCGGGGGGTATTGTTAACGCGTGTCCGTACCTCATATTCAAGCTACACGCACCTTCTGGGTAGTACTAAGTGAGTAACGTCGGTGCCGCGCTTGGCTTAAGGTATTAAAGACAACTGTCTAAGTGTTTGTCAGCTGCATTAGAAAAAAAAATAGCACATTTGAAAAAACAACTTATCATTTCTCCTATTTTTATTAACATTATTTTGAAATATTTCATTTTATTTCACAGATGATACATTAAACCAAAATATAAATAACATTTTCATAGCTAGGTAATTTAAAAGCGTTAAAAACACAATTTTTTTCACATGTTATTTTATAAAAAAATTAAATTAAAATCCCACGTTTTCAGCACACAAGGCGAAATGTTTTATTATTATTCATTCGAATTAAATCATAATGGAATGGTTTCAAATAATCCGAACGAATCCAAATTTCAACTTTAATGGGAAAATTATGAATCCCATAATTCGTTACCTTTCTCACGAAACCTTAGAATAAATTGTGAAAATAAATCTATTTTTTTCTTATTTCTAGATTTCAAAAAAGAAGAAAAATAGCTTCTTAAAATCTTATTTGTGAATAAAAAAAATGGCGAATGAGATTGATTTTTGCCTTTTTTTTTTTATTGTTATATTGTTATATTTTTAACCTTGGAGTTTTTGTGAAGCGAAAGTGATAAGTAAAAAGAATAAGGTTACAATTGTTTGAAAAGAAATATATCGGTTAATGATATTTTCATAAACCTTAAAAGTTCGAATTCCTTATACAGTTTTTTTTTTATTAATTTGAAGAATTTTTTTTTTCAACTCCTAGAATATACGATTAGTTAGCTGACAATTTCTGATTTTATTATAGAATTTTTTTATTGGAGTTAAAATAGTTAATAATAAGTCAATTTATAAATTTTTTTTTTTCGTTCAAGAAATGGTTTCTTTTAATGCGTATTTTATACTAGTCTAATTTCTTTTCGTAAGCAATAAAATGAAGTTTTTATTTTATTTGCTTTGCGAATTGAATATTTTCAATAAAAAGTTAAAAGATTTTTTTTCGCGAAATCGAGAACTTGGTTTTATCGCTTTAGTATTATCTATTGTTGCATATTCATTTTCATTTGAAATAATATGCAATTTATTTTTTAATTTTAAAATAACTTAATTATTTTTATTTTGTAATTTTACTAGAAAAACTGGTAAAAGAATTATATTTTGTACACAATAATAAAAAAAAAAAAATTTTTAATATTATTTTTTAAAATCCTGCAAAATAGCTTGATATTTTTGTACATAATAGTAAAAAAAAAATTAAAAATAAAAATAAAAAATAAAAAACCTTTTAGTGTTAATTGTTTTTTAAAATCACAATTTTTTAATAAAATACTTTTAATTTTAAATTAGTTTAATTATTTTTTTTTTGTTTAGATATTTAAAGAAAAAAAGGTAGGTGCTAAAAAAAAAAAAGGTAATAAATTACATTTCCTGCACATTAGTAAAAAAAAAACTTTTTAGCGTTATTTTTAAAATCCCATATATTTTTAATAACGGCTGAATATCGCTATGAGAACTCATTGAACGAAAAATCTTATTATTTATGGGAGTTTTTGGTTCATTGATCTAACATTATTTTTTGAACAACATGGAAATCATACCGGGTTGTGGCACCAAAGTCGATCTAGCTCGCCAAATGGCCAACAGCCTGCGGGGGATTTCTTCAGCGTGGGGTGGGTATAACAACCTATGTAATGAAAAACGAGTGTTAATTTCGAACCATTAACAGGCAGTCATTACCACCACTAGGATTATAACAAAGGAAGCCTTTGGTATCAAAGGTCAGAGCACTAGACAATTGGTCATAAATCCGTTGAAAATATTAGAAATTATCATCGTCCTTTTTCCTGTAGCAAATGATCTTTTGCCACTTTGAAAATGCAATTGTCACAATGATTCCACAACCGCAAAGAACGTAAATTGTTTATTACCAAGTATCAATTTACAAAACAAAATAACACTCGCAATAATATTATGTATGAAACCACAATGCATGCGGATTTCTATCATAGGGGTGTTCAAGTATTATTGCCAAATAAATGGAATCAACAACCACTTTATTTCGAGCAGTTGTCATATATATATATATATATATATATATATATATATATATATTTTAGTAAAAAATATATTTTATATTATAACGAATTCGATTTTCTAGATTTCATCTTTTGAATGAATTTTTAAAAGTATAGATATTAATTAGTAGATTTTTATTATTTTAAATTTATTTGTAAACAAGTAAATCAAGCAATAAAAGATCAATGCATAAATTGCTAATAGAGAAAATCTATAAAATTGTATCCAAATTATTTAAATGAGAGCAAGATGTGAACTACTTTGATCAGAACTCTGAAGGTATTTATAAACAAAAGATGTAAAAAATAATGTAGATCCAATCATATTTTTTATAATTACAAAGTGCTAAACCCCACAATGATTTCAGAAATTTTCACAAATATTTACTCAAACAATAGTATACAGATAAGGACAAAAAAGTTTACCATTTTTTTCAAGTTTTCCTTTTGTACAAGGTATTGTTGATCGGTTTTTTTCAGGCAAGTATATTACTCACAAAATGTGAAATAAATCAAACAATTTAATAAATAATTAATTAAAAACTACATATTAACAGAAAACAAATAGTTATCTGATATACTTGAAAGTAATTTTGCTGCAATATATTTTATTTTACGAAAATATATATTTTTGAATTTGTTGACTTCAAAATTTGAAAAATCTATTTTCAAATATATTCAGTTGTTTACTTTGAGCCTCTCCCCCTATGATATACCAGGTATATAAAGAATTCTGTGATTTACTTTTCAAGTGTATGTCAGCCTTTGCGATATTATTACAGTTTGTCTCGTAAACAAAAATATTGGGCCTGTTTTTATAACATACACTGAAATATGGCATGAAAGACTCCTCAACTTATCCCTATCATGCAAACAAAACTGAGAAGAATATTTCTATTGAGTTGAGTAAATTCTGTACCTCTTAGATGTCATTTGCTGAAAACGGAGATTTAAAAACTATATTTTGAGATTTTTAACATACATCATCTTGATGTGTTATTTTCGAAAATATATTAGTAGATTATGATACATCAGACAGATAATACACAAGACATTCTTTCAAATATACATCAGACCATCTATCTAGTATGGAGATAAAAAAAAACATGTCATTGTCGGCTGATATAAGTCTTGATAGAAACAGATTTATGCAAAGGATATTTGTTTTTTAAATGCAATACGTTCTTCGATTTACTAGCTCGATGATATAATATTTTTTATTAACATGGCGGGCTATGAGAAGCAATAAAATGAAAATAAGACAAATTATATAAAAACAACAACAACAATGAGAAAAGAAGGAAATCACATAGTGACATGTTTACGTCATGCGAAAATGATATAATATATACATGTATAATAAAATTAATATAAATTAAATATGAATTTATTTTATATAATAAAATATGAAAATTTGAATTTCTATGAAACCTATTTGTTTCTTGTATATATGATATTAAAATATATTTTTAAAAAGACATAAAAATTTAGAAAACACATTATTTTTCGTACGAGGTACCCCGTTTATATTTATTATTTGTGAATAACAACGCATCTGATTTTTTAAATTCAACGAATAATTGCAAGAATTGCAATTAATCTTTTAGAATATTTTTCAGAAATATTAATTATGTTATACATATATGCATATATAAATATCACAATATACTTAAAATTAAAAAAAAAAAATATTGTTTTAATTTTTTAGAAAATTGAAATAAATATTTTTATGCATATAATTGAACCTTAATCAACAACTGAACATTAATCCTACAATCGTACCTTAATTTTAAAATTCAGGATTTATAAATATATGCAATGTATTTTTAATATATTTAATATATGTTGAATGAAATGATATAGTAATGAATAGTAATTGATAAAGTCATACCAGACCTTATACTAGGGCAACGTCACGTTTGCACTTCTGAAAACCCTAATACTTTAAATACATTTTCATTTTCTGCTTTAGAATTGAGTCTTCAAAAGTTTGTTACACCTTATATTTAATTGTTAAAGAGTGAATAGTAATTGATAAAATGTAACGCCAACTATCTCATACAAGGAAATCCTCATGTTCACACTTATAAAACCCAAAAGATATTAACAAGGATGTTGTTTTTTGCTTTGTATTACATCCATCACCAAACTTCAATACTTTATAAGAGCTTACATATAACTTATAAAGTGTTAATAGAATAAAAACTACTTTATTTTAAAAATTTTAGATGCTCTGTAATTTATTAAAAATAATTCATTACTAAAATATTAATATTTTGAATAAGGTAAAATCAAATTTTCTACACAAGATAAACTGATGTTCAAATATTTTTTTTTCTTTCTAATGCAGCTGGCATGTCACTTAGACAGCTTGGTCTCGGACGCCTTAAGGCAAGCGTTGCACAGACGTACTCACTTTGCATGACCCCGGGGACGGGTGCAACTTGAAGATAAGCTACGGACGCGGAGTAACAATGCCCCCGCAACGCTCTACGATCCTATTAGACCGGGACCTACAGTTTAAAGTGGATTCCGAACCACTACACACATCCATGGGACTCGAACGGCCGCCGGGACTCGAACCCGAAACCTGTGGTACCGAGAGCTAGCCACTCGGCCATTCAGGAACCATATATTCAAATATGTTGATAGGAATTATGAAAAAATTTAAGTGCTGCAATCATTTAATTCAGAAGCAAGAAATTGTTTTTTTTATAATCATCTTACTACAAAAGAAGTAACACTATAATTTTTAAGAAGTTATATAGAATATTTAAAATCCTACATTTAATTACAAAGATTTCCTTTTAATTGATTATTTTCACATTAATTTTAGATTTCCAAATTAATTTTCCTCAATCCAAATAGTATTGCCCAAATTAATTTTAGAATTAATGTAATGCTAAACTATCAATTTTAATTAAGTTTTTATGTATCTATACACTATGTAAAGTAGGAAGTAAAATAAAAATTTAGTTTTTTGACGAGATATTAACACGACTGATTATAACAACGCCTACTGTAAACCACAAAAAGGATAACACACTACGTTACACAAAAGTAAAAATACATTTAATTACCAGCATAGATAAATCTAAGTCCGTTAAAAAGTGCAAAATTAAATTTAAAACCGTATCGAAACATACTTTTGTTGGATTAGCTGCAAAGAAAGGTGATGTCGACTCAGACATAACGTTGGGCCCTTTAAAGGATTAACTGATAGGGAAAAAATATAAGAAATCAATAATTAATAAAACCAGGAAATGAAAATCAAAAATTATTTTCGAAAAAAATTAAATCAATTTGAACTAAACTTAGAACGATTATATTATTCAAACCCATGGTATTCTTTAGGGTCATAGTTTTAAGAAATGTGTTTTAATTTGTCGCTCTACTGTCATTTTTTGCACATTTTGGACTAATTAGACCGGGACCTACAGTTTAACGTGGATTCCCAACCACCGACAAACATCTATGCCACAGCGAAGATACGAACCTGAAGAATCGAAGGCCAGATCGTTAGCCAATTGGTCATCACGCTGCTTTAAGAAGTGACGATATTTGATGGAAAATTCTCCGATTTTTTTCTCGAATTGTTTAATAGGTATTTTCCGAATATGGTTTTAAACAGCCCTCAAATCTGTCATCTCAGACTTTCCAAAAATATCTCCATGCAGTAGCACATGTTCATACATCAAAGCCGAAATCCTTTATAAAAAGTAAACAACTATCGACGGAATGTTTTGGTCCGATGGTAAGATAATGCATGTGTCGTGACGTACAAAAATTTATTAAGAACGATAGGACCCCTCCTCGCCAATTCAATTTCCTAAAAAGAAAACCCATTTAATCCATTTACTTTTGTGTCAACGACACAAAGAATATCAGAAAATCATTTTCTAAACACAGGAATAAGGTACTAAAGAACAATTAGATTATTCCAACCCATGGCCATAGACTGCCATAGTTTTAAGAAATATAGTTTGGTTTGCCTCTCCACTGTCATTTTGTGCACAGTTTAGGCTAATTTGAGCGGGACCTATAGTTTAACGTGAATTCCAAATCATTAATATTAATTTAATTAACATACATCCATGCATGACACGGCCAGGATTCGAACCAGAGCCGCTAACCAATTGACCGTCAGGTCGCTTTAAAAAATGAGGATATTTGATGGAAATTGCTACGATTTTTTCTCGGATTATCTAATGGACATTTTCGCGATATGATTTCATACAATCATACCGGGAAAATGACCATTAGACAATTCAGTTATATCTGACTTTCCAAAAATATCTACATGAAGTAACACATGTTTATATATCGATCGACGTAATGCTTTGATACGATGGTAATATAATGCATTTGTCCTCATGTACCAAAAATTATTAAATAAGGTAGATAAAAAAGATGTATAATGTGCATCGTATCTAATAGATTAATGTAAAGGCAAATATATTCGCTTTCAAAGTAAACAATCGGACATATGAGTCAAATATAAATCTCTCATCCCTCGACAATTCAATTTCCTGAAAAGAAAACCTATTTAATCCATTTCCTTTTGTGTCAACAAGACAAAGAAAATCTGAAAATCATATTTTCAAATAACAGAAATATACTAAAATGAAAAAATAAAATAAATGAGAAACACACAAACACAATGTATTTCTTTTTATTTCTACCCGCTTTTTCAACCGTTTAAATACAACGCACGGAAAATTCAATTGCACAGAATTAAATTGTTTTGCAAAACGAGGCAACCCTCAATCACTGCGAGTTTCTGAAACAATGTCGTTAAGGCGGGATCCGACAATGCGGATCTGCAGTGAGTGCGTGTGACAAAAGGAGTTTTGCGTGTATTCTGCGTATGATTCTTCCACTACTCGGAATGTGATATTAATTCATGGATGAAGAATTGAAGAATTATATATATATATATATATATATATATATGTATAACTCGGCCAAAACAACCGAGATTTCATGGATGTCGGAATCAGTTGTTTTTAGATATCGGATTTCAAGTATAAGCATAAAAGAATTGGTAGGAATTCTTAAACATAAGACTGAGACAAACGAAATTGTGTTTCAAAGATTATAAAAAAATTTATAAGATATTGTACCAAAGAATATTCAAGCATATTTGGAATGGAACAACGTGGCATTTTTAACCAGCGGGGAATATGTAACCGATAAAACTTGCAGTAACTAAACTAATTTCATATAGAATTCTGTAGTGATTTCAATTTTATTTTAAACACATTTTTTCGTACGAGTGAACAATATTAAATCTAAATATATTTTTTAAGATAACACCAATTGTAGAGGATTGAGAAAGAAACCATAAACATCTGAATGCATAATTAATTTGTACAATTTTGTTTCATATGCTATAAAAAAAAAAAAACATGAATTATTTACTCGGAGTATTTTATCGAAAAATTCGAAGTATTATAGCATTTATTCGAAGTACTCAATGTAGTGATACTTTTATAAATATAACTGTTTTTAAAATAAAAGATTCAACTACCATTCTTTTAAAAAGCACTCAAAATGATACCCCATTTTTTAAACAGATATTAAGCATATGCATTTTTATTGTTTTTTTTAAATTTTATATCATATTTACTTAAATAATATTATGTAATTATTTTAATATTCATACAAAAAGAAGTATCGATGGAATGTTTTGGTCCGTTGGTAAAATAATACATTTGTCCTCATGCACAAATCATTATTAAATAAGATAGATAAAAGGATTTTTATAATGTGCATCGTTTCGAAAGAATTGATGTTAAGATAAATATATTTCATTTTTAAAAATAAAAATTGGGCATATGAGTCGAATATAAATCTCTCATACCCTTGCCAATTCATTTTTATTAAAAGAAAACCTATTTAATCCATTTCCTTTTGTGTCAACGAGACAAAGAATATCTGAAAATCATATTTTCAAAAGACAGGAATACACTAAAAGGAAAAAAAAAAAATAAAAGAAAAGAAACACACGTACACAATATATTTCTTTATTTCCACTCGCTGATTCAACTGTTTAAATACAATGCACGGAAGATTCAATTGCGCAGAATTAAATTGTTTTGTAAAACGAGGCAACCCTCAATCAGTGAGAGTTTCGAAACAATGTCGTTAAGGCGGGATCCAGAAATGCGAATCGGCAGTGAGTGCGTGTGACAAAAGGAGGTTTGCGTGTATTCTGCGTATGATTCTTCCACTACTCGAAATGTGATATTAATACATGGATGGTTGAAGAATTGAATATATATGTATAACTCGTCCAAAACAACCGAGATTTCACGGATGTCAGATGCAGTTTTTTGTTAGATATCGCAAGCATAAAAGAGGGAGAGGGTAAATTCTTATACACAAGATCCAGAAAAAGGAATTTGTGCTTTAAAGAAAAAAAAAAAAAAATTTTAAAAAATATTGCACCAAAGAATATTTCAACCATATTTGGAACAGAAACATGCTGCATTTTAAACATCGAGAAATATGTAACCAGCTAAAAGCTTGCAGAAACTAAAATAATTCCATGCGGAATTCTCTAGTGATTCCAATCTTGTTTTAAATATATTTTTGCGTGTGAGTGAACAATATTAAGTATAAATATATTTTTAGGAGATAGATAGTTGAGAAAGAAACCATAAAAATCTAAATACGTAATTAATTTGTCCAATTTTTTGTTCATATTTTTAGAAACAAAAGTTACTTATTCAGTATTGAAAACGTGTTGATACTTTTATAAATGTAAGTGATTTTTTAAAATAACTGGTTGCACATTCATTCTTTGAATAAGAACACGCAAAAAGAGGTACAATTTATTCAACAGATACAAAAAGTAAAGTTTTTCTTTAATTTTATATATTTTTGCATCACATTTCAGCGCATACTATTATGTAATTATTGTAATATTTATGTAATTTTTTAATATGCATAACACATTATATAAATGTTACAATCATCAAAGTTTAATTATATACAGCCTTGAAGTCAGTTATTTCATAAATAATTTTCAAAAATATCTGCATGTGGTTGCAATAGTTTTATAAATCAAGTCCCTAAAAATTCATAAAAAATCATACAACTGTCGATGGAATGCTTTGCTCCAATGATGAAATAATATTTACGTCCTCATGCATAAAAAAAAAAAAATTATATGAGGTAGATAAAAAGATTTTTAATTTGCAGCGTTTTGAATAGATAGAACAAAAATAATTCAATCTGGGATTCTGTAGCAATTCCAATCTTGTTTTAAACACATTTTTTGGTGTGATTGAACAATTTTAAGTATAAATATATTTTTAAGAGGTAGATAGTTGAGAAAGAAACCATAAAAATCTAAATACATAAATAATTTGTCCAATTTCTTCTTTCATATTTTATATAAAAACAGTACTATATTATAAAACTTTGTGATAATTTTATAAATGTGTTTTAAAAATAAATTTTTAAATACTCCTTCGTTGAATAAGAACACGCAAAAAGAACAATTTACTAAACAGATATTAAGCAATTGCATTCTGATAGTTTTTTTCATTAATTTTATATATTTTTGTATTACATTTACGAGCATATATTAAGTAATTTTTGTAATATCTATATAATTTGTTAAAGTGCATAACAAATTAAATAAATAATACAATCATCAAAGTTTGATTACATACAACCTTCAAGTCAGTTATATCAAAAATACTTTAAAAAAATCTCTACAGGGGTTACACATATTTTATATATCAAATCCCTAAAAGTTTATAAAAAATAAAACAACTATTGATGGAAGAATTTTGTCGAATGGTAAAATAATGCATCTGTCTTCATGTACAAAAAATTATTAAATAATTTAGATAAAATGATTTTTATAATGGGCATCGTTTCGAATAGATTGATGTAAAGGTAAATATATTTCATGTTAAAAATAAAAATCGGACATATGAGTCGAATATAAATCTCCCATCCCTCGCCAATTCAATTTCCTAAAAGGAAACCTATTTAATCCATTTCCTTTTGTGTCAACGAGACAGAGACTATCCGAAAATCATATTTTCAAAAGACAGGAATACACTAAAATGAAAAAAAAAAAAAAAAAACAAATAAAAAAAAGCAAACACACATACACAATATATTTCTTTATTTTCACCCGCCATTTCAACTGTTTAAATGCAAAGCACGGAAAATTGAATTGCGCAGAATTAAATTGTTTTGTAAAACGAGGCAACCCCTCAATCACTGCGAGTTTCCGAAACAATGTCGTTAAGGCGGGATCCGAAACTACGGATAGACAGTGAGTGCGTGTGACAAAAGGAGGTTTGCGTGTATTCTACGTATGATTCTTCCACTACTCGGAAAGTGATATTAATTCATGGATGGT
Source organism: Caerostris extrusa (assembly GCA_021605095.1). Classification (NCBI taxonomy): domain Eukaryota; kingdom Metazoa; phylum Arthropoda; class Arachnida; order Araneae; family Araneidae; genus Caerostris; species Caerostris extrusa. The sequence continues at coordinate 19,535 of BPLR01017013.1, forward strand.
TGAAGAATTGAATATATAACAAACGCAAAACAACAAAATATTTCACGAATGTCAGAATCAGTTGTTTTTAGATATCGGATTTCAAGTACAAGAGATATGCTTTTAAGATGGAATTGGGAAATTATTAAACATAAGACTCAGACAAACGAAATTGTGTTTTATAGAAGAAAAAAATTAATAAAATATTGTACCAAAGAATATTCCAAGCATATCTGGAATGAAACTATGCTGCATTTTAACCGCCAGGAAATATATAACCTCTAAAAGCTTGAAAAAACTAAAATAATTCCATGTGGCATTCTGTAACAATTTCAATCTTAGTTTAAACACATTTTTGCGTGTCAGTGAATAATATTAAGTATAAATATATTTTTAAGAGAAATCAATTGTAGAGATTTGAGAAAGGCACCATAAAAATCTAAATGCATAATTAATTTGTCCAATTTGGCTTCATATTTTTATAGAAAAAAACAGCCATTTATTCGATGTATTGAGCCATAAAATGTTGTGATACTTTTATGAATGTAAGTTTTTTTTTCAAAATAAATGGTTCTATTATCATTCATTGAATGAGGACACGCAAACAAGATTCCGAATTTATTAAACAGACATTAGACAACAAGTTTTCTTTTTAATTTTATATATTTTTGCATTACATTTACGTGCATAATATTATGTAATTATGCTTTATTTTATGTAATTTGTTAATACGCGAGAAATAAATTGCTTTACTATTTTGTATTAATTTTGAGTACATCATGTCATTTCAATTTATATGAATAAGTATATATACATATAAATTGAAATGATATAATTAGATATATATAATCATATAAAGTTAATTTACATTAATTTTTGTAATTATATTAATTTGTTGCAATACCTATGATGACATGACACAATAGCCGTATTAGTATAAAACAAATAGTTAAAAAAATTACAAAATAAATTGTAAATTAGTTATTTAAATCTTTAAATTTAATCGTTTTTGTTAAAAACTCACTTCACAATAAGCATCGGTTATATCCTAAGTAGTGCTCCATGTAAAAATTGTAAAAATTACGGATGGTTATCCTTAGGTCAAGTTGGTTTCCGGTGTACGATCATTTTTTCACAATTTGGGCTAATTAGACAGGAACCTACTGTTCCAAACATATGACGGTATTCCGACGCTAACAAACATCCATGACACCGCCGGATGGGAACGTGAATCACCAAAGGCCTGAGCTTTTGCCAATTGGTAACAGGCTGCTTTAAGAAATGATGATATTTGATTTAAATTTCTACGATTCTTTCTGGGATAGACTAAGGGACATTTTCCCAGTATGACTTCAAACAGCCCCTCAATTCAATTATATCAGACATTAACAGAAAAATCTACATGCAGTAGCACATATTTATACACCAAAGACTGAATCCTTTATAAAAAAAAAAAAAAATAATTATTGATGGAAAGTTTTGGTCCGTTTGTAAAATAATGCTTGTGTCCTCATGTACAACAAAAATTATTAAATAAGGTAAAGTGAAAGGATTTTTATGATGTACATCGCTTCAAATAGATTGATGCAAAAATAAATATATATCCTTTTAAAAATCGGACATGTGAGTAGAATATAAAACTTCCATCCCTCGCCAATTCAATTTCCCGAAACCGAAAAGCTATTTAATCCATTTGCTTTTGTGTCAACGAGACAAGAATATCTGAAAATCATATTTTCATAATAACAGGAATATACTAATATACTAAAACGAAAAAAAAAAACCAAACTAATAAAATAAATGGAAATACACATACACAATGTATTTCTTTATTTCAGCCTGCCTTTTCAACTGTTTAAATACAATGCACGGAAGATTCAATTGCGCAGAATTAAATTGTTTTGTAAAACGAGGCAACCCTCAATCACTGCGAGTTTTCGAAACAATGTCGTTAAGGCGGGATCCAGAAATGCGAATCGGTAGGGAGTGCGTGTGACAAAAGGAGGTTTGCGTGTATTCTGCGTATGATTTCTTCCACCACTCGAAAAGTGATATTAATTCATGGATGGCTGAAGAATTGAATATATATGTACATAACTCGGGCAAAACAACCGAGATTTCACGGATGTCAAAATCAGTTGTTTTTTAGATATTGGATTTCAAGTGCAAGCATAAAATAGGGAGGGGGAAAATTCTTAAAAATAAGACTCAAACAAACGAAATTGTGTTTTAAAGAAGAAAAAAATTGATAAAATATTGTACCAAAGAAAATTTCAAGCATATTTGAACTGGAATTACGCTGCATTTTAACCGCGTGGAAATATGTAACCAGCTAAAAGTTTGCAAAAACTAAATAATTCCCTGTGGAATTCTGTAGCGATTTCAATCTTGTTTTAAACACATTTTTGCGTGTGAGTGAACAATATTAGGTAAAAATAAATTTTTAAGTGGTAGAGAATTAAGAAATAAATCAAAAATCTAAATACATAATTAATTTGTCCAATTTTTTTTTCATATTTTATAGAAAAAAATTGTTAAAGCTATAAACGCTGTGTTACTTTTATAAATGTAAGTGTTTTTAAAATAAATGGTTCCACACTCATTCGTTGAATAAGAACACGAAAAGGAGGCACAATTTATTTAACAGATATTAAGAATTTGCATTTTGAAAGGATTTTCTTTAGTTTTATATGTATATTTGCATTACAGTTACGTGCATAATTATATATATATCTACTGTAATATTTATATAATTTGTTAATGCGCGTTAAAAAAATGCTTCTTTTTTTTTTTGTGTTAATTTTGAGTGCATCACATCCTTTTAAATTAAATGAATATGTTTATATGCATATAAATTGAAATGATATGATTTTATCAAAAAGAATACAAATAATTTAAAGCTTATTTTCTTACTCGTATTAACAAGTCAGACACAGACAAACATTAAAATAAAAGTTAATGTAAATGAAGTTCATATAAATATAAATATATTCTATATATCTTATAAGGTTCTATCTATTATATATCTTCCGTCCAGTTCTATCTTCTGTCTATCTATATAAAAGTTCATTTACATTTTTGTCCTAAAATTAATCTGTTGAGCAATTTCTATGATGGCATGCCACAGTAGCCGTATTAGTATAAAGCAAGAGGTAAAAAAAATAACAGAAAATGTGCAAATTATTGATTAAAATCACTGAAGCGTTAATCGTTTACTCACTTCCCAATAACAGCAGTTATATCCTAAATAGTGCTCCATGCAAAAATTGTAAAATTATGAATGGTTATCCTTGTGTGTCGTTTATCTCTCTACTATCATTCTGTGTCCAATTTGGGTTAATTAGACCAGGACCTCCAGTTTAACGTGGATTCCGAACTACAAACAAACATCCATGCCACTGCCAAACCTGCAGTCTGTGTTACCAAAAGCCGAAGAGCTTGCCAATTGGCCACCAGGCCGCCTCTTGAGTCAGTGAAAAAAAGAACATGATAGTTCAGAGTTTGTAAAAAAATTAAAAGAAATGAAAAATAATTAAACTGAGACAAATGTTTTAATAAATTTTATTAAGAATACCATGAAGATTATCTATATTTAAGATTACACGAGAAAATTATATTTTTAAGATAGAAAAACACAATTAACATATTTCTATTTTTTGGTGGGAACAAGGCCATCAAATTTTGGCAGATTTCAAGACCGAAGACGCTTTCTTTCTACAAGGTAGAGTTGTTAGTCATATTAGACCTGGACCTACGGCTTAAAGTGGATTCTGAACTACTACAAACATCTATGGCACGGCCTCGGACTCGAACCCGAAATTTGTGCACTAAGTGTCAGAGAATTAGTCACTCGGCCATCACCCCCCCCCGAAAAAACAATTATTATCATCAATTTATATTAATTTTAATAGACACGAACAAATAAAATAAAAACAAATGTCATTGCTTCATTTTTTCTAATCAATCACATAGTTCATGTCAAAGTTAATTAAGCCAAATTAAATAATTTTTTTTTATTTGAAGATAACCTCTATCACGGCCAGAACTTTGCTGAAATAATGGGATTGTGTCTCGTTTGAGAAAAAAAATTATGCAAACATCATTGTTCATTATTTCAACATTATCATTATTCATCATTGAACCGAAATATGTATATATATTTCAATCTGGAATAACTATTATTATTAATTTGATAACTTATATAAATTAAACTTATTAACTTATATTAACTTGATATAAATTTAAAATTCTTTGTAAAATTAATTGTTAAAAAAGAAAATATATTCAATGCATTTTCCTTCATGAAACAAAAATCACCTCCAAAGACATTATGAAAAGAGTCACTTATAAAATCGTTAAGAGATCATTTCGAAAAAAAAAAATATTATAAACTTATTTTAACATATTTTAGCATATTTTGCATAAATTTAATATTCCTCACAAAATTAATTTATAAAAAGGAAAATATATTTTCTTTGAGGAAACAAAAATCCTCTTCAAAGACAGGGTTTGAAGATATCTTCTTATTGTTTTTACAGGTTATTTTTCATAAAAAATAGCAATATTTAGCTTAGCAAATATTTTTTATAAAATTAAATATTAGCAAATATTTAAAATTAAAGCTATTTTTTGCAATAGCAAACAAATAGCTTTAATTTTAAAAATAACATTACGTTTTATTTGAAATTAATCTCTATCTCTCTCTCTAAAAAATAACATTACGTTTCTTATGATTTACAGATTTCTAGATAATTTAACATAACACAGATTTTTATTTTAATTTAATTTAATAGAATACAGAAAGTGTCATTGAATGTAATACAAAGATCAATTAAAGTCAATGGTTTTCATGAAAATTGATAAAGATAAGGCAAATTATAACTTAATCTTTAGCTTAGCTTATTTTGTAACCCAACCTTAATTTTTAAAACACATAACTAATTTTTATTTGTGTTACGTTTTATAAAATCCTTATACCCATATGAACCACATTGAAAAAAAGAAAATTTAAACTTCCTTGTGCAGTCAAACAAGATATACTTATTTAAAACAGAACGGAAATCAGTATTGGATTTCCCATCGAGTTATTTTTCAATTTAGTGCCAAGCAAGATTTTTAACATTTCCATATTCCTAAAAAGAAAAAATACCGCATAATTTTATTTAGAATATGCATGAATTATTTCAAGAGCAAAATATATATTTTTTTCTTTTTCTTCTCCAGAAAACAAGCCAATTGTTCCATGTTTAAGAATTTCCGCTCTTTGAAGCTTGCACTTAAAATCCGATATTTCAAAAACAACTGGTTCTGACATCCCGGGAAATCACGGATGTTTTGGTTTGCATCAAACATTCCTTTAGTATTCAACCATCCGTGAATTAATATCACTTTTCCCAGCAGCGGAGAATCATACGCAGATTACACGCAAACCTTCCTTTGTCACACGCACATCGTTTCGATTCGTATTTCTGGATCCCGCCTTGACGTCTTTGTTTCGAAAGCGGCACTGCTGGAGGGTAGCCTCGTTTAAACAAACAATTTAATTCGGCACAATTCAATGTGACATACGTCATGCGATCAACAGAAAAGTCTGAAAGAAATGTATTGTGTGTTTTCTTTTCTGAGTTTCGTTTTTTCGTGTCTATTTAAAATATGTTGTTTTTTTTTTTTTTTCAAAAGATCTCTTTGTAATAATTTTACAGGTGTTTTTTTTTTTTCATAATATTTTTAGAGGTGATTTTTTTTTTTCATAATATTTTTAGATGTGATTTTTTTTTTCATCATGTTTTTAGATGTGATTTTTTTCCTAATATTTGTAAGGTTGATTTTGGTTTCATAAGAGGAAATGCGTTAAATATAATTATTCTTTTTAACAATTAATTTGTAAAAATTATTTATGAAGTATGTATCGGAATGAGATCCCATAAAATTTGTAAAAAAATAACATTACGTTTATATATAATTTTTCTTAGATTTCTTGAGAGTTCAACATAACACATATTTTTATTTTTAAAGTAACAATTTAATTTACTGAAATGAATACAAATAATGCAACTTCTTAAATGCAAAAAATAAAGAAAGTACTAAGAAAGAAAGTAAATTTTGTGAAGTAAAGAATAATTAAAGTCAATGGTGTTCCACGAAAATTAATGCTAATAAAGCAAGTTATTACATAATCTTTAACTTAATTTAATTTTTTTAGTCTAAACTTAATTTTTTAAAACAACCTATAACATATTTTTATTTGTGTTATGTTTTATAAAGTCCTTATACCCCTATGAACCACATAAAAAAAGAAAATTTAAACTTTCTTATGCGGTGAAACAAGATATTTATTCAAAACAGAACGGAAATGAGTATTGAATTTCTCATCGAGTTATTTTTCAATTTAGTGCCAAGCATGCTTTTAACATTTCCATATTCCTAGAAAAAGAAAAATACCACATGATTTTATATAGAATATGCATGAATTATTTCAAGAGAGCCAAATATTTCTTTTTTTTTTTTTTATTCTTCGGAAAACAAGCCAATTGTTCCATGTTTAAGAATTTCCGCTCTTTGAAGCTTGCATTTAAAATCCGATATTTCAAAAACAACTGGTCCTGACATCCCGGGAAATCACGGATGTTTTGGTTTGCATCAGACATTCCTTTATTATTCAACCATCCGTGAATTAATATCACTTTTCCCAGCAGCGGAAGAATCATACGCAGATTACACGCAAACCTTCCTTTGTCACACGCACTTCGTTCCGATTCATATTTCTGAATCCCGCCTTGACGACTTTGTTTCGAAAGCGGCAGTGATAGAGGGTATCCTCGTTTAAACAAACAATTTAATTCAGCACAATTCAATGTGACATACGTCATGCGATCAGCAGAAAAGTCTGAAAGAGATGTATTGTATTGTTTTCGTTTATGAGTTTGGTTTGTTCGTGTCTATTTAAAATTTTGTTTTTTTTTTTCTGTAATATTTGTAGAGGTGAATTTTTTTTTCATAATGTTTTTGGAGGTGACATTTTCTATTTTGTTGGCTTGTTGGGCGTCAAATCAAGATGAATCAGTGAAGAAGTTTGACGTGCAAGGTTCCAATTAAATGAGATTTAAATTATCAAGAAAATCATTAAAATAATAAAAATTTTATTATGCTTATCGACATAATTTTAAAAAAATGAAAAAATAAGACATTTCTGATAGACATCATATTGGACATCTCTTATTAACACAAATCACATGAAACCTGACATCATTTGATATAATATATGCTTTTATATAATCCAATCAATGTCGTAATTATAGAGTGTGTGTACATTGAATTAAATGGCATCATATCTAGTGAGATTATAATAGATTGAACGATTATCTACCCTATTTAGTTGAATATGCTACATAGAATATATATTGTTAGATCATATATTATTAATAAATGAAAAATAAAACTAATATTTATTCCGAAAAATATTCTAGAAAACTATCAGAAGACCAATAATTCAGTTACAATAATAATTCTGTTACAATACATTAACAATGCATTGTGACACAATGATATTATTTAATTTAATTTAAATTTGTTTTTCTAATGAATTTAAATAAATATTAATACGAATGAAACAAACCTCTATGAAGTTAAAGAAAAAAAAACTGAAATAACAAGTTACATTTTCAAATTAAAAATAGGTTTTAAAAAAAAGAAAAAAATAAATAATTAATATTTTACTAAGCTTTAAAATTAAAGGACAAATATATGTTAGAATAAAAAAAAAATACACTTAAATATTTAAATTAATTTTCTTATTTATTTAAAATGTAAATAAAATACTATTCATATAAATATATTATGAGAAATTATGAGGTAAAATAATGTAAATCTTTCAATTTTATAAACTTGAAAATATGATGTAAGGAACAAAATTAATATAAAAATAAATACTTTTCTGATTAAAATTTAATGCGTTAAATACAATTGTGATTGGGATATGGATAGTGAATGATGTGATATAAAAAGTCACAGACGAAAAGAATATTTAAGCCCAAACTTTTAAACTCATTGATATTTAAATAAATTAAAATAACATTCTAAATAGTGATGTATATTTTTTCATTTTGAAATATGATTTTATTTGATATTCATTATCTTAAATTATAAGGATAATTATCCGGAAATATTAAGTGGCAATTATAGAAAAACACTTGTTTTTGAAATCTATAGTTTTTAATAAATAAAAAATATCTAATACTAAAAAAAAAAAAATCTTTAACTTTGCAAATGAGACGTTGTCAAGGACTTGACATTGAGATTTTAAGAGCAATTGTAGATAAAATATGATAAGTTTGTATTAGAAATTAATTGTAAAATATACTGTTGCCTTTTATCTGTTAGGAAAATACTTTCAATAATTAAAATAAAATTATAATTAAAAGTTATATTTAGTTGTTAAATCATCAGTTAGTTAAATCATTAATTTCAACGTGCTAACCGAAATTATCTAGTTGCTTATCAATAATTATTAGGAATAGAAAGCAGATTAAGATTATTTAAGATACTGAACAGAAAAATGAGATAAATCTTTTATATTAATCAATAATTAATTGTAATGTTAAAAGTCCAACTAGCAGGGCTAAATCTATCCTTCTTCTTTCAAATAAGAACACATTTAATTTCCAATTTAAGAAACAAATTTCATTAGCACATTTTTTTAGAAAATTAGTTAATAGATTTATCACTGTTGCCTTTCTCTGTTTTAAAAATAATTTCAAAACTTAAAATAAAATTATCAATAAAAGTTATATTTAGTTGTTTAAAGAGTTAAAGGAAATACATCATTAAATTCAATTTTTATAAACGAAATTATGTTGCTTATAACGAATTATTAGGAATATAAAATATATTAAAAATATTAAATATATTAAACAAAAAATGAGACAAATCTTTCATATTAAGCAACAATTAATCCTTAATTATCATTAGTCTAACTAACAGAGCTAAATTTGGCTCTTATCTTTTCAATAAGAACGCAATTAATTTCCATTTTAAAGAAACAAATTTCTTTAGCTTAATTTAAAAAATTATTTAATGGATTTCTCTTTTGCATCTATATTTATTTCACTGAATTTATATATAATTTTTATTAATATATATTAAACCCAATAGAAAATATAATGGAAAAAATAATATATTCTATATAATTATGCAAATTAGAACACATTTAATGCATTTTTCAAAAGAACGTAGGAAATTTACTAATGGAATCAAAATAGAAATGTAATCCAACAGCAATTCCTTACGAACACATTTTTTTTACTTGTATACTACTATAATTTAAGTACATGCAATTTTCTTTTAGAGTAGAAAAATTTATATAATAATATATATATTTCTGAAGTAGAATAATAGGTTTCTTTTGGAGCAAAAGTATATTTTAATTCTTCTATAAATCATGAATAATTTTTTGTTTAATCAAATAACAGCATCGTTCAAACTTAATTGAATATTTAAAAATATATATTTCAAATAAAGTGGATTTTCTTATGAATGTGTTCTTAATGACTAGAACATTCCATAAAAATAAGATTACAAATAAGTGTAATACTGGAGAGAAATAACTGTTTGTTCAAAAAAAACATATTATTTAATTAATTTAGGCCTTTTTATTTGTATAACTATTCCCTTAATAAAAATTTTCATCGTGTTAAATATGCATCATAATTTTCTTACCATCTTAACAGCTAATAATCAGACAGAAATAACGGCATATGTACTACAGAAATTCTAATTGTACTGCTTTTTATCGTTAACATTAATCAATGGTATTTATTTTACAAGTATTACACTATTTTATTAAACAAAGTACCTAGGATGGTGAACTGCAAACAAAAGACTTTCGAGGACAACTGTTTTCTTGGCCTATAGAATATTTCAATATGGTAAACTAATTGTAAACAAAACAACAGACTGCAATTGTAAACAAAACAACAGACTAAAATTGTAAACAAAACAACAGACTAAAATTGTAAACAAAACAACAGACTACAATTATAAACAAAACAGACTACAATTGTAAACAAAACTAAAAAAATCAGAACAAAAAACAAAAATCAGAACAATTGTAAACAAAAAAAACTAAAATTATAAATGTATTAAGAGTTGAAATTAATAACAAAACAACAAAAAAAATCCCTTAAGAGAAATCCTTTTAATGTACCAGTTTAGTTGTTAACAGAAAAAATCATCCCTTGGAGAGTTTTAAACCAGTTAACAGTAAACTCTTAAAATGTGAAAATAAATCCCAAAACATGTTTATGTCTATTTTAAGTGAGATTTTAATTAGTGCTTTTAATAACTTATTTTATAACTGTTAACTTTTAAAAAAAATAATGAATGAATATTTTTATAAAACTACACAAGTGAAAAGTAAATTTATTTAAGTAAGTAATAATAATAGACAGCATAAAAAATGTAGAATGATCATAGACTTTTTTTTTAAAGCAAATTAAAATTAAGGGATTATATCATATACAAATATAAATTTCGCAATTTCGATTTTATATAACTCAGAAGTTGAGTTTATATATATTTCTGCTAGTTGTTGTCAAACAGATTTTATTTAATTGAAGGTGGATAATATATACTTAAGGTAATGCAGTGAATCAAATCCTAAAGAACATTCACAAACATTTTCTATGCACTTAGGAACACAATATAATAAACATAAAACCACTAAAAATGCTTTATAAATGTAATTTGTATACTTTGAAAAAAATAAATAAAAAAAATAATTTAGTTTATTATGTTTGGATAATAATAAATGATCAAAACAATTCATTTATATCCCAATGGCATAAAATTGTGATCTATGATAGATAAAAAATCGTTGAGTACATAAAATCAAATTCAATTTAAGGGATTTTCATCCTTGCGAATACCGGCACATTGATTTTGTTATTCTATGGGGAAATTGCAGAAGATTTAGGATTGTATTGTGTCCTCAAGCCGAAGAGGGACGTTTATTACAAAAAATGGGAAGAAATGTGGTAGATCTTTCTGGGATAAATGTTCGTATTTAAGAATTGCATTGTATAGGCCTAATATTGTATTGTATTATGTTGTATGAAGTCTTATATTGATTTTCATTCTAGTGTATACTTATACATATGTTCTATAAAGCATTTGTATTGCAGAAACAAGTATTGTTATTGCATGACTCTACTCAAAAAAAAACTCTAGCAAGTCAAAGCACTCTAACAAAACAATGGCTATCCCATGCAGTCAATAATAATTGTTTTTTTTTTACACGAGAACTAAAACGTGTATTTGTTATTCAATATTATATAGTGTGGTACTGCTCAAGATTCAGCAGTGTATTGTGTTATTAAAGACAAGGAGGTGTATCCCCCCTTCAAAGAAAATAGAGCTTTCTACTATAAGTCTTCGCATTCTTGTATTGATAGGAATTATCTTTCAGTGTTGCAGTTTATGCTTGACAAACTAACATAATCTCCAAGTCTACTTTTTTCTCTGAGCTTTGACTGTATGAAATACCAACAGGATGAATCGAATACCTTCAAAAACTGTAATATTTCACATTCTTACATTACTGTCAAGAGGGACATATTGAATTAAATTTTATTTTATATTTTACCCATTTAATTAACATTTTCATAGTTAAATTTTACATATACATTTACCATTGACTAAAAATGACTAATTATTCAAATTCCACCCATATTTTATTCTACTGTAATAACGGCTAAATAAATGCCAATAAAAAGGAACGAAAAGCAATTATTTTCTTCGAAAAGGAAATTAAATGCTAATTAAATAATTTCTGTAACAATCTCTCAATTTTTTTCTTTTTATATTTCACTGATATTTTCATAAATGCAAATTCATCCATCCTGACTTATGAACAACATTTGAAAATGACACTTGTCATATTGCCGTCTTATGATTCTCCGAAATTGCAACTTATTAAAAATCTGACACCCCATATTTACAAAAGCTCAAAGAGAACACTTATAATTTTGGAGCTTTTCATGTTCCAACAAATTTCGAATTCTGATTCGAAGAAATTTAATACTTTTTCTCGTGCATCATTTCGCATACAGTCATTATGGAAGTTGGAAAATAAAAGTAAAGTAAAAAAAAAAAGAAAGACAATTTTCAGAAGCTGAGAAATAAATTGATCGTTCTATTCTCCTTTGGGTTTCTACCAATCAGAATTCATCTCATATTTCTTTTTTATAAAATCTTAAATAGCCTAACGAAAAGAGAAAAAGAAAAAGGAAAGGATTATAAAGGTATAGAAGTGAGAGAAAATGGCTAGCAAAATAGAAACACCAGGACAAAATTTACTCCATTTTTTTTTTTGGTTCTATTTTTCAGATGTCATTAAGTTAATCACAAAACTAGACGGTTCAGTATTTCTGCAGAACATGTATTGAATTTTTTTGAATGGACTCGTTTTAGCCAGATCGTTGTTTTTTTCACTGGAGGAGATTTGTAATTGGATAGGAATTTCAGAAATGACGAGATTATTTATCACAATTTAAAAAAATCACGCTGGAAAATGTAAAACAAAGTTTGACAATGAGGATTAAACATTCGCGAAAAAATACTAAATTGTTTTGAAGCTCGCATCCTATCAGTGAAAGCAATTTTTTTAAATTGGGAACTAGGTAAATATATATACAAAACGAGTTGATATATTTCATAATTATCTTCTCAGTTTCTTTACTAGATACACATTACAAAAAAATTGAAACGTTTAAATAATCTAAAAATTTTTTTCTCTTAAAATATTTTATACAATGATAATTTTTTTCTGTTATAAGGGTTACTAGACAGAAAATATTTCATTTCCATCTAATCTTTCAGTAAATTGATTTAAGTTTGCCGCAATGTCTAAATAAATTTATGTATTTTTGTACATTTCTTTTTTTTTTTTTTCTGTGTTTTTCTCCTTTTTCATCCAAAAAATGTGTAATTTTAATTTAGTTAATTGATTATACTGATGTTCATCAGGTTTTAAAATTAACACACTATGTTTCAAATAAATTATTTTTTTAATTCTGAAATTTAAGATTTGAAGAAGTTACTTATGTTAATAATGATACTCATTTATTTAAAGAAGTTGATTTTGTCTTTTCTTTCTCTTTTCTTATAATTCAAAATTTTTAAAGATTTGAATTTCGTCCTTTAATTTTAATATTGAAATCTGGCTGACAGCGTATTACGTTATGAAAGACAAGGAAGAGAATGCCCCCACACAAAAAAAAATTATTTTCACTATATGTCACCGTATTTTCGTATTGTTAGAAAGTATCCATATTTTGGCAGTTTATGCTAGACCCACTATCAGTTCGAGTCTACTCTTTTTTTTTTTAGCTTTGATTGTAGAAAATCCCACAGAGGGACTGGAAGAACCTCTAATAAAATAATTTGATAATAATTAATTTTATATTTTTACCCATTTAATAAACAAATTCATTGTTAAATTTTAAACATGCGTTTATATTGTATAAAATGACTAATTATTCAACTTCCGTCCATATTTCATTCTACAGTAATAAAGTCCATGTAACTGCCAATAAGAAGACGAAAAGCAATTAATTTCTTCGAAAAGAAACGTAAAGGCTAATTAGATAAGTTCGTAACGATAATTTCTTTTTTTCTTTGTATTTAAGAAAAGATATGTGCAATATGTAAATTCATCCATTCTGACTTATGAACAGCATTTGAAAATGACTCTTGTGCATATTGCCGTTTTATAATTCTCCGAAATTGCAACTCATTAACAATCTGACACCCCCGTATTTAGAAAAGCTCTGAGAGAATTCTTATAGTTTGGGAGCTTCTCATGTTCCAACCAATTTCGAATTCTGATTCGAAGAAATTTAATACTTTTTCTCTTGCATCATTTCATACAGTCATTATGGAAGTTGGAAAAGTGAAATTAAAGTTTAAAAAAAAAAAAAAAAAAAAGACAATTTTCAGAAGCTGAGAAATAAATTGGATCGTTCTATTCTCCTTTGGGTATCCACCAATCAGAATTAATCTCACAATTCTGATTTAAAAAAAATCTTAAATAGCAGAGTGAAGAAAAAAAAGGAAAAGAAAGGATGAGAGAAAGGTATAGAAGTCAGAGAAAATGGCTAGCGAAATAGATACACCAGGACAAAATGTACTCCATTTTTTTCTGGTTCTATGTTTCAGATGTCATTAAGTTAATCAAAACTAGACGGTTCAGTATTTCTGCAGAACATGTATTGAATTTTTGAATGGACTCGTTTTAGCCAGATCGTTGTCTTTTTCACTGGAGGAGATTTGTAATTGGATAGGAATTTCAGAAATGCCGAGATTATTTACGTCAATTAAAAAAAAATCAAACTGGAAAATGTAAAACAAAGTTTGACAACGAGGATTAAACTTCCGAGAACAAATACTAAATTGTTTTGAAACTCGCCTCCATTTAGTGAAAGCCATTTTTGTAAATTGGAAAAGAGGTAAATATGAAAAAAAAAACGGGTTGATAGATTTCATCATTATCTTTTCAATTTGTTTACTAGCAAAACCATTATAAAGAAACAGAAATGATTAAATAGTCTAAAATAAATTTAAAATTTTTGATGCAATGATAATTGTATTCTTTTATAAGGCTTACTAAACAGAAAATATTCAGTTGCATCAAATTTCTCAGTAAATCGATATAGGTTTATTGCAATGTCTAAGTAAGTTATTTATGTATTTTTGTACATTTCGTTTTTTTCGGTCCCTTCCTCCTTTTTTCATCCCAAAATGCTTAATTTTAATTTAGTTATTTGATTATAATGATGGTATTAGATTAACTAAATCGCACTCATTTCAAATAAAGAATTCTTGCAATTCAGTGTTTAAAAGAATTTTTTATATTAAGAAATTATGATAAAAGTGATACTTATTAATTTAATATAGTTGTTTATATCCTTTCTTTTATCTTACACTCAACGTTTTTACGGATTTCAATTTCGATATATTTTTTTAATATTGATATCGAGCTTACTTGAATCATATTTGATATTCCAAAAAGGTGTATTTATGGTATTTTGCAATTTGAAATGAAGCATCTGAGAGAAAAGCCTATAAGCCAAAAATCTTAATAGGAGGAGCAGTTTGAATTATTGACTTTTTTCCCCATTATTAAAATATATGCAGAAACTCACTGAACTCTTATATTAGAAGAAGTCAAAGTATTCATTTAGCATTTCAGATCTTTTATCTAGTTTGAAATATGATTCGTGGTTTCAGAACATGTATATATTTATAGAATATTAAAATAATTAATATTTTAAAATTAGTTAATTATCCTACGTGTTATAAAAGCAAATTTGCTTTTATTTTTAACAACGTTCTTCTAAATTGAAATCAAATTTAAAGATGACGCATACTTTTTTTTTTTTATTTCATTTTATGAATCAACGTTTTTTTTAATTTATCCATTAATAATAAAACCATTCCTGGTTTTATGAACCACAGTTCAATATTATTTTTTATTTCACAACTTGGTTATTTATTTTATTTATTTCAAACAAGTCATACTCTCACCTTTCCACTTCAAATTAGGTTCGAATTCATGTGTTTGTTACGAATGTATCATGTATACATGCCTGCATGTTTATGTGGAATCCACTTTAAAATGTAGGTCACAGTCGGTTTAGCCCTCGTGTGCAGAAGATATACCTTAGAGTGATGTAGAGTGATAAACCAAACTATCCACTGCAAACTTAATAGATGGAGCATTTCGGCTTACAGACTATTTTTTTTTTTTTTGCCTATTATTAAAATATATATAGGAAATCAATGAACTCTTATGTAGAAGAACTCATTCTGTAGATTTATCATTCTGATTTATTTCAGCTATATTATCAAGTTTTGAAATAAAATTTATGGTTTCAGAGCATGTATAAATTTTATAGAATATTAAAATAAATAAAATTTTTATAATTAGTTAAATATCCTAAGATTTATAAAACAGATTTGCTGATAAGTTGTCATAAAATATATTCTCATAAATTCAAATCAAATTTAAAAAAAAAGAATCCTCGCCTTTTTTGTTTCATTCTATGATTCAAAATCTTTTTTATTTGATTCATTAATCATAAAATAATTCCTGGTTTTGTGAACCACATTTTAAAATAGTTATTCTCATTCTTTTATTTACTTATTTTAAGTATTTTTAACAGCATTTATTTTTAATAGAAATATAAAAACGAATAAATAAAGAAATTTCTAAATGAAATCGTTACGAAAATCTTTAAATAAATATCCTATATAGAATTGAGTTAGTTAAATGTACCTAAAATCCCATTTAACTACAGTTTCTTCGAAATCATTAATAGATTTATACGTCTTCACCACTATTTAATAAAATTTTCCTTTTCAATATATTTCTCTTTTATATGTTTCTATGGTTATATGATTTATATTACTTCTTTAATGTTAGCTTTGCTTGTAAGTAAAAACATTTACAACTTAAAACGTTTGAGAGACATTTGGCTGGCATGATCTTTAAAATATTTATGTGTTAACAATAAAATACTATATCATAAATATAACAAGGGATGAATATTTTACTTAAATAGAAAAATATATCTATGTTTGTTTCGAGGAATTGAAAAAATATTTTCATTACTTATGTCAAATCGAAAGTTTATGATTTAGATTGATATGATTCAATTCAGCTCCCTATGTTTATCTTTTTGTCCCTTTGCAAAGTTATATTTTTATGTCTTATATATTACAAAAGAGAACATGAGCATAATGTTTTATCATTTACTATTAAAGTTTTTATTTTAAACTTAATGAAATTTAAGTTAACATTCTTTTTATGAAAAGTGGTTTTGAAATCATTATAAACATCCATGGTACAGCTGGGAATCGAGCCAGAAACTTGTAGCACCGAGCATCAGTCACTTGGCCATCAGGTCGCATATTTATATGAATGGTACATATGAAACAGATACACTCGTTAAAATGACAAAAAACACAAGGCGAATTAAGAATCTCTACAATGTTCATATATTAGGTTACTTGGTATTTTAGCCTTTTTTTCTTGCCAGCACTAATCATAAAGACTACATTTTCCGTTTTGTTTCCGTTAGCTTGTTGGGCATCGAATCAAGATCAGTCAGTTAAGAAGTTTTACGTGCAAGGTTCCAATTAAATGAGAAGAAAATCATTGAAACTCATTGAAAATCATTAAAATAATGAAATATTACTATGCTTATCGACATAATTTATAAAAAGTTGAAAAAATAAGATATTTCTGATAAATATCTAATTGGGCATCTCTTATTAATACAAATCACATAAAACCTGATATCATTCGATATAATATATGCCTTTATATAATCCAATCATTGTCGTAATAATGGGGTGTGTGTACATTGAATTAAATGGCATCATATCTAGTAAGATTATAATAGATTGAACTATTATCTACCCTATTTAGTTGGATATATTACATAGAATACATATTTCTGGATCACATATTTTTTTAATACATACAAAAATAAAAACTGATATTTATGGCGTAAAATATTCTAGGAAACTATCACAAGGCCAAAAAATCGCTGTTACAATACATTAATAATGCATTGTGACGCAATCAGATTATTTAATTTAATTTAAATTCTTTTTCTAATGAATTTAATTAAATATTAATGCTAATAAAACAAACCTCTTTGAAGTTAAAAAAATTAAAATAATGAAGTTGCATTCACAAATTAAAAAAACGGTCTTTAAAAATTAAATAACATAATTACTAATTTACCAAGCATTAAAAATTAAATGACAAACACGTTAGAATAAAAAAAAAAAAAACTAAATTATTTAAATTATTTTTGTTAAATTTCTCATTTATTTAAAATTTAAATCAAATATTATTCATATAAATATTTTATGAAAAAATTAATAAGAAAAATTAATGTACACCTTACAATTTTATGATAGATTTTAGTATATGATGCAAGAAACAAAATTAATATAAAAATAAAAACTATTTTCATTAAAATTTAATGTTCTCTTAAA
This sequence comes from Caerostris extrusa, assembly GCA_021605095.1. Lineage (NCBI taxonomy): Eukaryota > Metazoa > Arthropoda > Arachnida > Araneae > Araneidae > Caerostris > Caerostris extrusa. The sequence continues at coordinate 37,577 of BPLR01017013.1, forward strand.
TATAATTTTCATTGGTAATACAGATATCAAGTGATGTTACCTAAAAAATATTGCAGACGAAAAGAATAATTAATCCCAAACTTTTAAATTAATTAATATTTAAATAAATCAGAATATTATTCGAAATAGAGCTATATTCATTTAATGCTAATTATTTTACATGAAAAAGATATTTGTAAAGATAACTATACAGACATATTAAGTTACAAAAGTATAGAAAAACTATATGTAAAGTTTATTGAGTATAGAAAATCACATGTTCAGAAAACTGTGCATTTTATAAATAAAAACGTCTAACATATAAACAAATTTTTTACTTTGGTAAATGTGTATGTCATTGACGTTTTTTCAAAACTATTGCAGAAAATGCAGATAATAATATGGTAAGTAATTATTTGGAAGCAATTAAAAATTTACTGTTGAATTTTTCCGTTAAGGAAAAAAATTTCACTAATTAAAATAAAATTATAAATAAAAGTTATATTGAGTTGTTTAACGAGTTACAGGAAAGACAGGATTAAGTTGAATTTGGATAAATAAAATTATGTTGTTTATAACGAATTATTAGGAATAGAAAATATATTAAGAATATTAAAGATACTGAACAGAAAAATGAGATACATCTTTCATGTTAACCAACAATTGATAGTTATATTAAAATTTCAATTAAAAAGCTAAATCTTTTCTTTATCTTTATAAAAATAGGGTTTTATTTAAAACCATATTTTTATTTCCACTTTAAAAGATAATTTTAAGTTTAATTTAAGAAATTTTTAAGTTTTCCCTCTTGCATCAATATTTATTTCACTGAAATTATTGTATATTAATATATATTAAATACAATATCAAATAAAATGAAACAAATAACCTATATATAATAATAATGCATATAAGACATTAACACATTTTACACATTTAACACATTTTTAAAAGACAGAAGGGAATTTATTTGTGGAATCAATAAATAGAAATACAATTCTACAGTAATTCTTTAAGAAATTGTTGAATTCGTATAATATCAAAATTTTAAAGTACATGGAATTTTCATTTAGATCAGAAAAATTTAGAAAATAAAATATATATGTTTTTATAATGTGGAATAATAGATTTTTATGGAATAAAAATAATTTTTAATTCCTCTATAAATTATTATAAATTTTTGATTAATCAAATAATAGCATTTATCTCAAATTTAATTGAAAATTTAAAAATCTATATTTTAAATAAAGAGCATTTTTTTATTCCATATAAATGTATTCTTTATGACTAGAACATTCCATCAGAAGAAGATTAAAAGTGAGCATAATATTCGACCAAAATTACTGTTTATTAAAAAAAAAAATTGTTTCATCAATCTAGATATTTTTATTTGTATAACTATTCCCTTAATAAAAATTTTATCGTGTTAAATATGCATTAAAAATGTTTAGCTCCTTAACAGCCAATAATCAGACAGAAATAAAGCAAGGCATATGAATTGCAAAAATTTTATTTGCATTGCATGTATCCATTTTATTGTTATAATTGATAAAATACCTTTAGTTTACAAATAATATATTAATTTAGTAAACAAAAGACCTGGGATGGTGAACTGTAAACAAAACACTTTTGAAAGCAACTTTCTATTGGCCTGTAGATTATTTCAATATGGTAAACCAAATGATAATTAGAAACACTCAAACATCAATTGTAAACAAAATAAAAGAAACAATTATTGTAAAAACCCAAAAAAACAATTTTAAACAAAACAATAAACAACAATTATTAGCTAATTTGTTAAAATTAGTTAAATTAAATGCTCTCGAAGAGATGATTTTTTAGCTAACTGCTTACTATTAACTTTTGAATTGTGAAACGCTTTCCGAAATATGATTTATATCCAATTTAAATGAAATTACAATTAATACTTTTATAAAACATTTTTAATACTGGTAACTTTATAAAAAGGAATGGTTTTAAATATAAAATATACAGCTCAAGCGTAATTTAATTATTAATTATGGGCAGTATAGAAAAATGTGGAATGGTAACAATTTTCTTTTAGAAAGAATAATTTAAACATTTAAATGGTTAAGGAATTATATCATGTAAAATAAATATTTATATCAAAATTTCATTTTCATAATTTCAGAATGTATTGATATATTGGTCTGCTAGTTCATGCTACTTAACAGCTCGCCTTTAATAGAATGTGAATAAAATATACTTAAGGAAATGGAGTGAATCAAATCCTGAAGAACATTCATAAACATTTTTTATGCACTTAGGAACACAACATAATAAACATGAATGACGAAAAATACTTTATAAAAGTGATTTTGCTTTTTACATTTCGAAAAAATAAGTCTCAAAATATTTCAGTTTATTATGTTTTGATAATATTAGGAAATAAAAAAAACTCATTCATATCCTAATAAGTTAAAATGGTTATCTATGATACACTTATATAAAAATCGTTGAGTACATAAACTCAAATTCGATTTAAGGGTTTATCTTCCTTGTTTCCTTTTTTTCCTTCCTTAGAATTGTATTAAGAAAGGAACTTTGATTTTAAGAAAAGGGAAGAACTACAGAAAGAACTTTCTGGGATAAATTTTCGTATTTAAGAATTACATTGTATAAACCCTTATATAGTATTGCATTATATTGTAAAAAGCATTACATTACTTTGTATTATATTGTATAAAGCATTTACATTGCATAAAATTGTATTTGACATTACAGTTATGGCAAGACACTCCTCCAAAAACTCCAGCAACTCTAATTGTTTTCGTAAACTATGATTATATCCCATGCAACCAATAATTAGAGGAAACGTCTATTTGTTACTATTTATTGTATACTATGGTAATGCTCAAGATTCAGCATTGTATTATGTTATTAAGGGGAATCCCCTCCCTAAAAAAGATTTTACTATATGTCTCCATATTCTGGTATTTATAAGAAAACCCAGTAAATATATATTAGGTAGATTATGCTAGACACACTAGCAGAATATCAAGCCTACTTTGTTTCTTAGCTTTGGCCGTAGCAAATACAAACAGCCTGAATCGAATACACTAAAAATCTAGCATGTCAGTTGCAATAAATTACTATCAAGTGTGTAGATTGAATTAAATGAAATTTTATATTTTTATAACTTTAATTAACAAATTCTTAGTTAAATATTATTTATGCATTTAACAATTACTAATTATTGAATTTCCATCCATATTTTATTCTACTGTAATAAAGGCAAACTAATTACCAATGTACGGAGGAAAAAGCAATTAATTTCTTAAAAAATTACATTAACTACTAATTAGATAATTTCATAACAATAAGCACTTTTTTTTTCTTTACATATTTCACTTATATTTCCTTAAAATGCAAATCCATATATTCTAACTTATGGACAGCACTTGAAAATGACTCTCTTGGCATAACGCCGTCTTATGATCCATCGAAATTGCAACTTCTTAACTATCTGACACCCCGTATTTAGAAGTGCTCTAAGAGAATTCTTATAATTTGGGAGCTTTTCATTATCCAGCAAATTTCGAATTCTGATTCCGAAGAAATTTAATACTTTTTCTCGTGCATCATTTCGCATACAGTCATTATGGAATTTGGAAAAATAAAAGTAAAAAGTCAAAAAAAAAAAAAAAAAAAAAAAAGACAATTTTCAGAAGCTGAGAAATAAATTGGATCGTTCTATTCTCCTTTGGGTATCTACCAATCAGAATGCATCTCACATTTCTTTTTTAAAAATTCTTAAATAGCAGAACGAAAAAAAAAAAAAAGAAAGAAAAAGGAAAGGATAAGAAAAGTATAGAAGTGAGAGAAAATGGCTAGCGAAATAGAAACACCAGGACAAAATTTACTTCATTTTCTTCTGTTCTATCTTTCAGATGTCATTAGTTAATCACAAAAGTAGATGGTTCATTATTTCTGCAGGACATGTATTGAATTTTTTGGACGTACTCGTTTTAGCCAGATCGTTGTCTTTTTTGACTGAAGGATATTTGTAATTGTATAGGAATTTCAGAAATGCCGAGATTATTTATGTCAATTAAAAAAATCAAACTGAAAATGTAAAAACAAAGTTTGACAACGAGTATTAAACTTTCAAAACAAATACTAGATTGTGTTGAAACTCACATCGCTTTAGTGAAAGTAATTTTTGTAAATTGAAACAAGTTAAATATATAAAAAAGGAGTTGATAGATTTCGTCATTATCTTTTGAATTTTTTTACTAACAAACCATTATATGAAAACAATCTAAAATGATTAAATAATTTAAAAAAAAATTTTTTTATATATTTGCTGAAATGATAATTGTATTATCTTTATAAGGTTTATCAAACAGAAATTATTTCATTTGCAATAAATCTTCAATAAATTGATATAAGTTTATTGTAATGTCTAAATAATTTATTTCTATATAAAAAGCCTATATATTTAATTTAACTCAAAATAAATTCAAGATTGATATTTGAATTACTTTTTTAATTCATGTAAAAGAATATCATTTTTGGATGAATACAAAAAAAGTTTTCGTACTAAATCTGTATAAAATTTTTGATTTTTAACACAATTAACAATAAATATTTATTAATAATATGAGAACATCATTTAACGATATGAAAACTGTATTAGCCTCGTGTCGGATAAATTTGATTTTTCAATTGAGCAATAAACAATAAGTTCTTCTATTATTTTATTAAACAAAAAAATTGAGTTTTATCAAATGTCAATTTTTTAAATGTTACAACATCATCAATTGCATAAACACTTCCTGCATAGAAAATGACAGCGTATTATAATTTTTATAGCAATTCATTTTTCAAATAAATCAAAAAAGGGGTATAGATCCTAATGTATTCTAATTTATCTACTTAAAGTATATGGAGTTTTAGCCATAATGTATAATCAATCATTATAACAAGCAGTGAAACTGTAGACGGTTAAACCTTAATTTTTATGGAATCAAATGCCTCTTTTTAAAGTATAGTTTTTAAAAAAATAAATTAAGGTAAAATAATACAAAGTAAACAAATTATACTTAAATATAGATAAAAAAATCAAAAAAAAAAATAATCTGTAGATCCTAATGTATGAGCAGAGACCTGCAGTTTTTAGAATATTATTTACGGTTACGTATTCTGTATCACATGGAAACACTATTTATGTCAAGGTCGATACTGTTGCATAGGAAAGACACAATAAAAGGTTATTAATTGTGTATGAGTCATTTACTTTAGAATAATTTGCAGGTTCAAATGTCCATCGCCGAATTCCAGTGCTGAGTGCAGTCACAATATTGCATTAAAATTTCACGAATCAGCATATCAAGTTGAATGGCTGTGTCCCCAAAACATGTGGCAATTTTCATTGTTGATAGAAAGAATTTCTTTCGTAGACCCGTGATCTGAGTCTCACAGCCATAGTATTATCTGGTGATGTTGGAGGTAGGAGCTAATGTTCACCATAGTATCTCCATAACTTGAGTACACTATAACCGATTACAATAAGGCTTCATCCTGCACGACAAGTTCTGTATCCAATTGTTGCCTTTCTGTAGAGTTCAGTATGGTCAAAGTTCGTATATATATATATATACATTTATATATCATCATCATGGACGCAGCAGCCCAGTGTGGGCTAAGGCCGTCTACCTACTGGAGAATTTTCGGAGACGAGAGATGTTGTTCTTTTTTTTACTGGGTAGGATTGTCAACTCTACGCTGAACAATCATATGAGACCGGTACATACGGCTTAAAGTGGATTCCGAACCAGTACAAACTTTCATGGCACCGGCTGGGACTCGAACCTGAAAACCTGTCGTACCGAGCGCCAGAGCGCTAGCCACTCTGCCATTCAGGCCCCATATATATATATATATATATATATTATTATTAGTAAATAATGTATTACTATGATATAAAACAAATTTATTATTTAATAAATAGATGTATATTCGTTGATGAAAAGCGAAATTTGAGATTCTGAGAAAAAAATAATAAAATAAATAAATATTTTTGTTGCAAAATAAGTAAACTACTGAGAAATGCTTTCCAATAATATGTTTATTAAAATAATTTCCAATAATATGTTTATTAAAAATAGTTTATAATAAATAACTTTTTAGATACCTGTTAAAAATACTATTCATTGTTCATTCTTTTTAAATCTAAATAACTTATTTCATAGAAATAGTTGAAAAGAAAAATAAATAAGTTATTTTTCAGATTCCAAATCATTCGCAAAGATTAAAATGCAATATTTTGTTTAGATTAACTATATTTATCGGTACCTTTGGTATTTTAAGTTCTCTGTCAATAAACAAGAAACACACAATTTTATTTTTCACACAAGTCTGGAAGTAATGATAAAATAACTAAAAAATATTTTCAGAAAGTTTTATATAAATATAAAGAAAAGGTGGTTGAATTCAAAGAAAGATGCGTTCAAATTTACAATAACATTTCTTCAGCCAAAAGCAAAATTGATAAATTTACACATGACAATATTCATAATATTTATCAATAATTGTTATTTTATATGTTAAATCAATATTAAAATAAAGAAATAAATAAAGTTTAGTAATGCATATACTCTCATCAAAAAACAGTTTTTTTTATATATTCACAAAACAATTGCAGCCAAATAAATTTGGGAGGTTATCTAATTTTATGTCTAGACATATTCCAAAAATTGTTTATATAAAGAAAATATGAGATTGTACTCTTTTTAAAGTAAAGAAGTGAATTTTTTGGAGGAGATTGTTTTAAAAGTAAATAATTTGTAATAGTCCATATCCTATATCCTTTTACTTATATACACACAATTTCAACTGCATTTGTTGTTTTTGAAGGCCATGCATTTGATGCTAGTCATTCGCTATTTCCAGATGACAAAAATGGAGCACATTCAGCGTTACTCAGATGTCCTACGAGATGCATGCCACACTGTACTGATATTATGTCCTTTGCAAACACGTGAAACATATTAGATATTAAGTATGTAAATAACCAATGACCGAGTGGTTAGCGCTCTGGCGCTCGGTATTACAGTTTTCTTCAAGTCCCGGTGGTGCCATGGATGCTATAGTGGGTCGTAGTCCATTTTAAACGGTAGGTCTCGGTCTAACATGATTGTAGAGCGTTGTGGAGGTATTGTTACTCAACGTCCGTAGCGTGTCTTCAAGCTACACGCACCTCCTAGGTAGTGCTATGATTAACGTCAGTGTAGTGTTGCCTTAAGGTACCAAATGTACCTTGAAGTTAGAAAAAAAGTTGGAAAAATAAAAGTAAAGGAAGTTGGAAAAATAAAAGTAAAAGTAAAAAAAGACAATTTTCAGAAGCTGAGAAATAAATTGGATCGTTCTATACCCTTGGGTATCTACCAATCAGAATTCATCTAACATTTCTTTTAAAAAAATCTTAAATAGCAGAGCGAAAAAAAAAAAAGAAAGAAAGAAAAGGAAAGGATGAGAAAGGTATAGAAGTGAGAGAAAATGGCTAGCGAAATAGAAACACCAGGACAAAATTTACTCCATTTTTTAGGATCTGTCTTTCAGATGTCATTAAGTTAATCACAAAACTAGACGGCTCAGTATATCTGCAGGACATGTATTGAATTTTTTGAACGCACTCGTTTTAGCCAAATCATTGTTTTTTTTTTTCACTGGAGGATATTTGTAATTGGTTGGGAATTTCGGAAATACAAAGATTATTTATGTCAATTAAAAAAAATGAACCCGGAAAATGTAAAACAAAGTTTGACAACGAAGATTAAACTCCGAGAGAACAAAATACTAAATTGTTTTGAAACTCACATTCCTTTAGTAAAAACCATTATTGTAAATTAGAAATTAGTAAATATAAAAAAAAAATGAGTTCATAGATTTAATCATTATCTTTTTCAGTGTTGTTCTTTTATAAGGCTTACTAAACAGAATATATTTCATTTGAATTAAATCTTTCAGTAAATCGATATAAGTTTAATGCAATGTCTAAATAATTTATTCGTGTATTTTTTTACATTTCTTTTTTTCTGTCTCTTACTCTTTTTTCATACCAAAATGTTTAATTTTAATTTAGTTATTTGATTATAATCAGTTTAACTAAAATCGCACTCGTTTCTAATAAGGAATTCTTGCAATTCAGTACTTTTTTTTTATATTAATAAATTATGATAAAACTGATACTTATTAATTTAATATAGTTGTTTCTGTTCTTTCTTTCTATTTCTTTTATATTATGCTCAACGTTTTTAAGGATATCAATTTCGATATTTTTTTTTTTTCTAATATTGATATCAAGCTTACTTGAATCATATTTGATACTCAAAAATGTTTATTTATAATATTTTACAACTTGGAGTGAAGAAAGAAGCATCTGAGAAAAGTTTATAAGCCAAAATGCTTGATAGGATGAGCATTTTGACTAGACTTTTTTTCCCAATTAAATTAAAATTTATTTTATTATTTCTCAATTTATCTCTTAATTATTCAATTTCCTCCCTTTTTCTCCAATTAAAATATATACAGAAACTCACTGAACTCTTATGTTAGAAGAACTCAAAGTACTCATTTAGCATTTCAGCTTTTTATCACGTTTGAAATATGATTCAGGGTTTCAGAACATGTAGATATTTATAGAACATTAAAATAATTGAAATTTTATAGTTAGTCAAATATCCTAAGATTTATAAAACAGATGTGCTGATAAGTTTTCATTAAAAATATTCTGATAAATTCAAATCTAATTCAAAAATGAATCTTCGACTTGTTTTATTTCATTCTATGATTCAAAATATTTTTATTTGATTCACTAATCATAAAATAATTATTGGTTTTACGAACCACATTTTAAATATTATCATTCTTCTATTTTACTTATTATACGTATATTTAAAGAATTTATTTTTAATAGAAGTATATAACAAAAAAAAAAAATAAATTTCTAAATGAAATCGTTATGAAAATTTTAAATAAATATCCTATACAGCATTGAGTCTGTGCTTAGTTAAATATACCTAAAATCACATTTAGCTACAGTTTTTTGAAATCGTTAATAGATGTATACGTCTTCACGGTTATTTAATACAATTTTCCTTTTAATTATTTATGTTTCTATGGTTATATATTATAAATTACTTTAATGTTGGCATTGCGTGTCAGTAAAACATGTACAACTTCTTAAAAAGTTTGAGAGACATTTGCCTGACATGAGCTTAAAAATATTTGTGTTAATAATAAAATGTGACATACATATATCAAGGAATGACTCTTTTACTTAAATAGAAATATCTATATATATATTTCAGAAGAATTGAAAAATATATATATTATTTATGTCAAATCGAAGATTTATGATTTTGATTGATATGTATCAAGAAAACATTTCTTTTGAGGCAGCATTTGCAGGAAGACTATTTTCTTTGAAAATATCATTTTCTTGTAAACCTAAAAATTTCTTATTTACACTACAACTATATGGTTGTACACTGTTTCCATTAATAATTTAACTGAAGCAAATTATACCAAAATTGATGAATAAGTTGCAAATCTCAATTTGAACATACGAAAGAATAGTAATTCTTGCAAAGAATTCAGTTATAATTCTTAGATGGTGAGAATTCAGTTATAATTCTTAGATGGTGAGAATTCAGTTATAATTCTTAATTTTGCATGGTGAGAATTCAGTTATAATTCTTAGATGGTGAGAATTCAGTTATAATTCTTGCATGGTGAGAATTCAGTTGTAACTCTTAGATGGTGAGAATTCAGTTATATTTTTAGATGGTGAGAATTTATAATTCTTAGATGGTGAGAATTCAGTTATAATTCTTACATGGTGAGAATTCAGTTATAATGGTTCTTAGATGGTGAGAATTCAGTTATAATTCTTAGATGGTGAGAATTCATTTATAATTCTTAGATGGTGATGGTGAGAACCATTTATAATTCTTACATGGTGAGAATTCAGCTATAATTCTTAGATGGTGAGAATTCAGTTATAATTCTTAGATGGTGAGAATTCAGAATTCAGTTATGAGAAATGTCTTAGATGGTGAGAATTCAGTTATAATTCTTGAGAATGGTTGAGAATTCAGTTATAGATGGTTCTTAGATGGTGAGAATTCAGTTATAATTCTTAGATGGTGAGAATTCTGTTATAATTCTTAGATGGTGAGAATTCAGTTATAATTCTTAGATGGTGAGAATTCATTTATTCTTAGATGGTGAGAATTCAGTTATAGTTCTTAGATGGTGAGAATTCATTTATAATTCTTAGATGGTGAGAAATTCATTTATTATTCTTAGATGGTGAGAATTCATTTATAATTCTTAGATGGTGAGAATTCATTTATAATTCTTAGATGGTGAGAATTCATTTATAATTCTTAGATGGTAAAAATTTTAGTTATAATTCGTAGATGGTAAAATTTATTTTCATTCGACAAATCCTATTTGGGAAATGTGAAGCACACAAACAGAAATTACAAGATTGCAATCTTCATTTCTCAAAGAGTGAAATATCTTTTTCGAATTTGGGAATATGTGTAAGCACACGACTGTCTTTTCATCTCTTATCCAAACAGAAAAATTACAAGATTTGCTATTTTTTTTAAAAATAAGGTACCTTCATTTTCTGTTTTTAAAAATTTGGGTATTCTTTTTTAAAAACTGGTCACTGTACATCAGGATAAATAAATAAAGTTATAGAAAGTTTTAATAATGAAAGTGACAAAAGTCATGGATATGCAAATTTTGAATTAAAAGTTTAAATGCGCAGTCTCGCAGAGAACAATTTGTAGTAAAGCTGTAGCAATATCCAACGCGGAATTAGTCACGACTGTCTTTTCATCTCTTATTCCCAGTGTACGTCAAGAGTAGTCTGATTTTTTTAAAATTACATGAAATCATATTTGTTGCAAAATTGATGCAAACTTTCAAATAACCGTAGTTACATTTGAAAACTATTTTTTTTTGAAAAATAGGGTAACGACATTTGCAGCTTTTATTTGATATGACTGTTTTTAAAAATTTGAGTCACGATTTATTCTTTTTGGCGCAAAAGTGGTCTGCTTGGCTTAATTGGGGGCTGTTTTTTCATGGCATTTTTTTGCGACTGGCTGTGTATTTATTTTTTATCACTTGTACATCATGGGATAAATAAATAAAGTTATATTGGTTTGAAAGTTTTAATAATCGAGCATTTATTATATGCCCAAAATCCTGCACCATCAACGCTTCAATGGTCCAAAAATGCCACGTCGATGGTGCGTATCCCATGACTTTTGTCCAAAGTCGTCTACCTACTGACAAATTTTGAGGAGGGATATGTTTTTACCTATTGTATCGCATGGCCAGCCTTACGCCTTACAATCTTATTAGACAGTACCTACGGTTTAAAGTGGGTTTCGAGTCACTACAAGCATTCATTTCACCGTCTGGACTCGATCCCGAAAACCTGTAGCAACAAGCGCGAGAACGCTAGTAACTTGACATCAAACTCCATACTTATATTAATGGTAAACATAAAACAGATGCATTCATTAAAATGACAAAATACACAGGGCGAATTACGCACATCCATACAACGCACATTAAGCATTTCCATTATTTCTACCACATAAAAGATAAACTCTCTAAACTATGGATCCATATTTAGTTGGGGCCAAACCTCTTCATAAAGAGAATACTTTTGTTCTCCTTTGGCTTGTTGAGTTTCGAACCAAGATCAGTCAGTTAAGAAGTCTGAAATGCATGGTTCTAATTAAATGAGTGATTTAAATTATTGAGAAGAAAATTATTGATCATGACAAAAAGAAAAATGTATTTTGCATGCCGACTAATTTATAAAAAGGTGAAAAAATAAGATATTTATGATAGATATCATATTGGACATCTATTATTAATACAAATCACATGAAACCTGATATCATTTGATATAATATATGCATTTATATAATCCAATCATTATCGTAATAATAGAGTGTACGTACATTGAATTAAATGGCATCATATATAATGAGATTATAATGGATTGAACGATTATCTACCCTATTTAGTTGAATATGCTACATAGATTATATATTGTTTGATCACATATTCTTAATAAATGCAAAAAATAAAACTAATATTTATGACGTAAAATATTCAAGAAAACTATCATAAAACCAATAAATCGCAGTTAGAATACATTAATAATGCATTGTGACACAATGAGATTATTTAATTTAATTTAAATTTGATTTCCAATAAATTTAATTAAATATTAACACTAATAAAACAAACCTCTTTGAAGTTAAAAAACGGAGATAATGAAGTTACATTCTCAACTTAAAAACAGGGTCTTTAAAAAGTAAAGAATATAATTACTTATTTACTAAGCATTGAAATTAAATGAAAAACGCATGTTATAATAAAAAAAAAAAAAAGAACACTAAATTATTTAAATTAATTTTGTTAAATTTCTTATTTATTTAAAATTTAAATCAAAATTATTATAAATATTTTATAAGAAAATTATTAAGTGAAAGTAACATAAATCTTTCAATTTTATGAATGCTTTTAAAATATGATAAGAAACAAAATTAATATAAAGATAAAAATTATTAAAATTTAATGTTTTAAATATAATTTTTATTCTTAAAACGGTTATCAAGTGATGCTACCCTAATAAATCTCAGATGAAAATAACATTTAATGCTGAATTTTAAATTAATTAATATTTAAATAAATTAGAATAGAATGCGAAATAGCGATGTATATTTTTTGTTTCGAAATATTATTTTATTTGATGTTCATTACCTTACATTAAAATTGGCTGTTGGTCAAAAAAAAATATTGGGTATTTTTTATTTGTATAATTATTCCCTTAATAAAAATTGTTCCCTTACTTCAGGTTAAATATGCATTATAAATTGTTTAGCTCCTTAACAATAAATAATCAGACAGAAATAAAGCAGACATATAAATTGCAAAAATTACATTTGCACTGCATGTATCCATTTTATCTTTTTATAATTAATCAAAGATATTTATTTTACAAGTAATATACTAATTTATTAAACAAAATGACTAGGATGATGAACTGCAAACAAAAGACTTACGAGGACAACTTTTTTATCTGTAGAACATTTCAATACGGTAAACCAAATTTTAATTGGAAACACTCAAACAACAATTGTAAACAAAACAAAGAAACTATTATTGTAAACAAAACAAAGAAACTATTATTGTAAATAAAACCACAAATAACAATTGTAAACAAAACAACAAACAACAATTATTAGCGAAGTCTTCAATTATTTTATTAAGAGTGGTTAGCTAGAAAATCATATCTTCTAGAGAAGTTTATTTAACTGCTTACTGCTAACTCTTGAATTGTGGAAACTTTTCCAGAAATAAATTTATATATATTTTAAATGAAATTTCAATTAATAATTTTTTAAAAAGATTTTACAATTATTAACTTTAAAAAATGATTTAATATACTTATAAATGTGTGCAACTGAAGTTTAAATTTTATTAGGTGATTGATAACAATGGGCAACATAGAAAAATACAGTATGATCACTACCTTTTCTTTTTAAAAGTAAAGGTAGTGATCATTCTATAAATTATTACAGTATTATGCAATGTACTTTAGAATGAGCTGATATATATTTGTAAGTTGCTCTTAGCATACCTAACCGAATGGCGTAAAATGGTTATCTATTGAGATACTTTTATAAAAATCTTTGAGTATTTAAGTTAAAAAATTCAATTCAAGGCTTTCTGTTATTCAGCGAATACGGACAGATTGACTTTTGTTATTTTATGGGGAAATTGCATGGTATTTTGGAATTGTACCCAGAAAGGGATTTTGATTACAAAAAAGAGGAAATGCTTTGGAGGTAATTTTCCGGAATAAATTACAGTAATTAAAAATTCTATTGTACAAAGCTATGTATTGATTTGTATTATATTGTATAAAGCCTTATATTGGTTTGTATTGCATTGCATAAAGCCCTATATTGGTTTGTATTATATTGTATACTATAAATATATTGTATTAAGGCTATATAATTTAGATTATAGTTATTGCAAGACTCTCCTCCAAAAACTCCTGCAAGTCTAATAGTTTTTCAAAACAATGATTATATCCCACAGAATCAATGATCAGTGCATTTTTACACGGAAAATGTAACGTCTATTTGTTATTCAATATTCATAATGGTACTGCCCAAGATTCAACATTGTATTATGTTATTAAAGACATGGATACGAATCCTCCCACACCGCGTTTTTGTATTGATAAGAAGTGTCCATTAGTTTGACAATTTAAGCTTGACAAACTCGCAGAATCTGCAAGTCTAATCTTTCTTAGAGCTTGACTGTAGCAAATACCAACAACCGGAATCGAAAACCTTCAAAAATTTAGCACGTTAATTGAGGTACAGTACTATCGAGTGGGGCGTAATTAATTAAATTTAATTTTATATTTTACCCATTAAATTAACCAATTAATAGTTATATTTTACATATACATTTAACATTGACTCAAAATGACTAATTATTGAACTCCATCCATATTTTATTCTACTGTAATAAAGTCTAAGTAACTGCCAATAAAAGGACGAAAAGTAATTGCTTTCTTCGAAAAGGAAATTAAATGCTAATTAGATAATTTCGTAACGATTACTCTCTTTTTTTTTTTTTTTTTCGTTACATATTTCACTCATCTTTTTTAAATGAAAATTCATCTATTCTGACTTATGAACAGCATTTTAAAATTATTCTTGTCATATTGCCGTCTTATGATTCATTGAAATTGCAACTCATTTAACTATATGACACCCCGTATTTAGAAGAGCTCCAAGAGAATTCTTATAATTCTGGAGCTTTTCCTGTTCCAACAAATTTCGAATTCTAATTCGAAGAAATTTAATACTTTTTTCTCGTGCATCATTTCGCACACAGTCATTATGGAAGTTGGAAAATAAAAGTAAATTAAAAAAAAAAAAAAAAAAAAAAGAAAGACAATTTTCAGAAGCTGAGAAATAAATTGCATCGCTCTATTCTCCTTTGGGTATCTACCAATCAGAATTCATCTCACATTTCTTTTTACAAATCTTAAATAGCACAAGAAAAAAAGAAAGAAAGAAAAGGAAAGGATGAGAAAGGTATAGAAGAGAGAGAAAATGGCTAGCGAAATAGAAACACCAGGACAAAATTTGCTCCATTTTTTTTTCTGTTCTATCTTTCAGATGTCATTAAGTTAATCACAAAACTAGACGGTTCAGTATTTCTGCAGGACACGTATTGAATTTTTGAACGGACTCGTTTTAGCCAGATCGTTGTCTTTTTCACTGGAGGAGATTTGTAATTGGATAGAATTTCAGAAATGGCGAGATTATTTTTGTCAATTAAAAAAAAAAATCAAACTTAAAATGTAAAACAAAGTTTGACAAAGAGTATTAAATTTCGGAGAACAAATACTAAAATGTTTTGAAACACACATCCCTTTAGTGAAAACCATTTTTGTAAATTATTATTTATATAATAATAGTTGATTTGGTACAATTAAAGACAAGCATTCATCTTATTACCATTATTTTGTTGTTTCTTATCCCACTTGGCAAACATCTAGGCGAAGCCCACAAGTCCATACGTACTCTTGATTGAAGAGGAAGGAAGCAGCTTCTGTTGTGAAGGAGCACCCGTAGGTAGAAGTTTGAATTTGGCTCCGTGACGCTTTGCTGTCATAGAAGACCGGGACCTACGGCTTAAAGGCCCGAAACCTGTGGCACCGAGCGCCAGAGCCCTATACACTCTGCCATTCAAGCCCCATCATCCTCATTATTATTCATTTGATGTCATGGTCTTAGAAAAATTAAAGACGCGAAAAAAATGACAAAAAATTTATATATATCGTATACAAATGACATATGTCTACAAAAACAATTATTGGATGGTCTTAAAACATTTTAACCAGTCATCGCTCACATGAGGTTCTCATTAATGATTTCCTTGATTCTAAATAGCATAATTTCAATAAAATAATAAAAATATTTTTTTCTTTACAAAAGCATTTAATGAAAAGTATATTTAACTTCTTTTTTTTTTTCTTCAAAAAAATATAACAAGATGCATGTAATATATTATTCATATTTTTATCTTGAATATAATTTTAGAGATCTGTTAAAAATAGAATTATAAAAATATTATTCATTGTTAATATTTTTAACTCTAAATACATTTTTTCATAAAAATATTTGAAAAGATAAACAAATAAATTATTTCTCAGATTCCAAATCCTTCATAGAAGATTAAAATGATTTTTTTTTAGATTTACTAGACCTTACCTTTACATTTGGTATTTTAGTTCTCGGCCACTAAACTAGAAACACCAAATTTTATTTTTCACATATGTCTGCAAGTAATTTTAAAATAACTAAAAACAATATTTTCAGGAAGTTTTTATATAAATATAAAGAAAATGCGGTTGAATTCTAAGAAAGATGCATTCAAATTTACAATAATATTTCTTTAGCCCAAACAAAATTTAGAAATTTACACATCCCAATATGTAAAGTATTTCTTTAGTAATTGCTATTTTGAATGTTAAATAAATATTAAAGTAAAGAAATAAATATAGTCTATTCCTCCATATGATATTATCAAAAAATTTTAATAAGGTGTTTTTACTTATGTACTAACAAAACGATAGTAGGGAAATAAAATTATGATTCTAATTTTATGTTTGGACTTCTATATTTCAGAAATTGTTGATAAAAAAGATAATATGGAATTGTTTACGGAATTTACAGTAAACAAGTGAGTTTTTTTCTTGGAACTTATTTTAAAATGAGTTTACATGGATATATCATATATTTTAACTTGCACATCCACATTTTGAACTACAGTTGTTGTTTTTGAAAGCCACGCAGTTGACCCAAGTCATTCGCTGCTTCGAGATGACGGGCATGTTTTAGATTCAGCGTTACTCAGGTATACCATGGAATACCTGTCACACTGTACTGATATTATGTCTCAGCAATCTTGTTGCGGGAAAAAGGGCAACTTCATAATGGATTTTGAAAAATGCTACATACGGCAGAGTGTTTCTGAATTTATTTATAAGTAAGTTAACTCATCCAGTCATTTAAAAACATGTTCAGTTTTAGTATTAAAAAGACAGTAAATAATTGTAAATTAAATCACAAGATTTATTTGTTCAACAATTTACAATCTCTGAATTAAACTAATCTTTCAAATGGGAGAAGGTGAAAATTAAAAAAAAAAAAATAAGGAATCTATCATTTTTCAGAAAACAAGATTGTTTAATTAGTTTAATTAGTGATAATGATTTATAATACAATGCAATTTTAATAAAGGTTTTATAATACAATGCAATTTTCATAATTTATGCAAGTTTTGATGTAAATATTTTCCGTAGAAATTAAATTTGTAATAACCTTGTTTCAGAGCGAATTTGCACTTTAAATCTTTGAAAGTGTAAGATTTTTTTTGTGTTAAAAATCCTTGCATTTGTATTAACTATTATGAAATTTGAATTGCTGTATTTGTTTTAGATATAAATTTTACAATGCTTAAGATATATTATCTCGTAAAATCTCTAAAAATACCGACCATAAAGCATCAGACAAAATTTCTGGTATTGTGCACAGATTCATAAGAAACATGTATATATGTTATGACTGTGCACAGCTATTGTTTAACAACATATATATGCATTTTATTTGCATTCTACAAATCATATTTGGGAATATATGAAGAACACAAATAGAAATTATTATATTGAGATCTCATATCCTCAAATATGAAATATCTTCTTCGAATCAAAAATTTCTTCTAACCAATTTAGCATAACGCTGTAGCAATATCCAACTAATTAAATAGTCACGACTGTCTTTTCATCTCATATCCACAGTGAAAGTATGATTGTATATATATAATCCTCACTGGTGCGAAAGCCCCATGTTCAGCCAAGGCCATCTATCTGCTGGCAGATTTCGAGGCAGGAAATGTTTTCTTTTCAAGGTATCGGTTTGTCAGCTTTACACACCACAGTAAGATTAAACAGAGACCTACGTTCAAAGGGGATTCGAACCACTACCAACATCCTTGGCACCGCCGGCACTCGATTCGAAACCTGGGGTACCGAGCACCAAAAGGTAGTCACTTGGCCATCAGGTCCCAAACTTAATTCTATGGTAAATGTAACACACTCATTAAAAGGACAAAATGTCCAAGGAGAATTAAAGATATCCTACAATATTCACATATTATGCTATCATGTCTTTTAACTTCCCTTTCTAGCCTACAAAATATACTTTCTAAACTATGCATTTATCTTACTAGCCCTCTTCTTCAAGATAATATTCTCTGTTCTTCTGGTGTTGTTGGGCACTGAAACAATCTCCATCAGTTAAAATGTCTGACTTGCAAGGGTCCAATTAAATGAGATATATCACGAAATTCATTAAAGTTTATTAAAAAGAAAATGTTATTATACTTATTGATATAATCTATAAAAAGATGCAAAAATAAGATTTTCTGATAAATATCATATTGGACATCTTATTTATACAAATCACTTGAATCATGATGTCATGTGATATAATATATGCTTTTATATAATCCAATCATTGTCGTAATAATAGGGTGTGTATACATTGAATTAAATGGCATCATATCTAGTGAGATTATAATAGATTGATCGATTATCTACCCTATTTAGTTGGGTATACTACATAGAATACATGTTTCTAGATCATTTATTCTTAATAAACGTAAAAATAATAACATTAATAATGATAAAAATATTAACATGCAAAAATAATAACAGTAAATAATAATAACATGGAAAAATAAAATTAATATTTATGTCGTAAAATATTCTAGGAAACTATCATAAAGCCAAAAAATAACTGCTACAAGCATTAATTTTGTATTGTGACACAGTGAGATAATTTAATTTAATTTGACATTGTTTTCTATTCAAGTTAATAAAATAATAATAATATTAAACCAAATATTTTTGTAGTTAAAAAAAAAAATGAAAAATGAAGTTATATTTTCAAATTAAAAACAGGGTATTTAAAAAGTAAAGAAAATAATTGGCATTTTACTAAGTATAAAAATTAAATGAAAAACTATGTTAGAATAAAAAGATGCACTAAATTATTTAAGTTATTTTTTTAATTTCTTATTCCTTTATAATTTAAATCAAATATTTTTCATATACAGATATCCTGAGAAATTATTAAGTATTAAGCAAGTATTTTAATTTTATGAATGCTTTAAAAATAAAACTTAATATAAATATAAAAATTTGTCATATTAAAATTTAATGATCTCTTTATAATTTTGATTGTTAATATAGATATCAAGGATTATCAAAAAAATCGCAGACAATCTAAAACAAAGCAAAAGAACAACTAATCATGAACTTTTAAGTTAAATAATATTTAAATAAATTCGAAGGGCATTGGAAATAAAGATGTATATTTTTTCGTTTTTTCGTTTTAAAATATGATTGTATTTAAGGTTCATAATCTTACATTAAAATGCACTTATAGAGATAACAATCCGGAAATACTAAATTGCAGATAAAGAAAAACACATATTGTGAAAAGTGTTGTTTTTAATAAATAAAAAAGTCTAATATTTGAAAAAAATCTTTAACTTTGGTAAATGTATATGCCATTGCATTTTTCTCAAATTGACAATTTTTTTCAGATAAAATATGATAAGTTTGTATTTTGAAGTAACTGAAAATATACAATTTGCATTTTTCTGTTTAGAAAATATTTTCCCTTATTAAAACAAAATTATAAATAAAAAAGTTGTATTTAGTTGTTTAATGAGTTAGAGGAAAGATATCATTAATTTCAATTTGAATAAACGAAATCACATATGTTGTTTATAACGGAATAGAAAATATATTAGAATATTAAATATACTGAACTGGAAAATGAGATAAATCTTTCATATTAACCAACCATTAATAGTTAAAAAGTTAAAAGTTATTCAATTAAAAAAGCTACATATTTCCTTATCTTCCAAATAAAACAAATATATAATTTGCACTTTAAAGAAGTCAATTTCTTTAGCTTAATTGAAGAATATTAGTTAATAGATTTCTCTTTTGCATCTATATTGATTTCACTGAATATATATATAATTTTTATTAATATATATTAAACCCAATAGAAAATATAATGGAAAAAATAATATATTCTATATAATTATGCAAAAGAAGGTCGCATTTAATGCATTTTTCAAAAGAACGTAGGAAATTCACTAATGGAATCAAAAAATAGAAATGCAATCCTGCAGTATTTCCTTACAAACAAATATATATATTCTGAATTTCCTTTTACTTGTATACTGCCATAATTTTTTAAGTATATGCAAATAATCAAGTTTCCTTTGTCGTAAAAAATAATTTTTAATTCTTCTATAAATTATGAATAACTTTTTGATTAATAGAATAGCATAGCTTCAAATTTAATTGAAAATTTAAAAATCAACATTTTAAATAAAGGCGAAATTTTTATTCTATAGAAATGTGTTCTTTATGACTAAAACATTCTATGAAAAGAAGATTAAAAATAAGTGTGATATTCCAGAGAAATGGCCGTTTGCTAAAAAGAAAAAAATATTATTTCATTAATTAAGGCATTTTTATTTGTGTTAATATACATCATAATTTTTTAGCCGCTTAACAGCCAACAATCAGACAGAAATAAAAGGTATATGAATTACAAAAATTCTAATTGTACTATATGCATCCGTTTTATTAACATTAATCAATGATATTTATTTAACAAGTAATATACTATTTTAGTAAATAAAATACCTAGGTTGGTGAACTGTAAACAAAGATTTTCTAGGACAACTGTTTTCCTGGCCTGTAAAGTTTTTCACTATGATAAACCAAATGTTGATGAGAAACACTCAGACAACAATTTTAAACTAAACAAAGAACTATTATTGTAAACAAAACCCACAAATAACAATTGAAAACCAAACCGCAATTGTCAGTAAAATCTTCAATTATTTTATTAAGAGAAGTTAGCTAGAAAATTATCTCTTTGAGAGTATTTTATTTAACTGCTTATTGCTATTAACTCTTGAATTATAAATATATTTCCTGAAAAGTTTTCACATCTATTTTAAATGAAATTTCAATTAGTGTTCGTTATTCAATTAATTGTTATTAATTTTATTTAATTTAACTTTAAAAATGTATAATTGTACTTATTAAAGTATACAACTGAAGCTTAAATTTAATTAAGTAATTAATAATAATAGGCATCGCAGAAAAAATGCAGAATGATCACTGCCATTTCTTTTAAAAAAACATATTAAATAGTTAAATTATTAAGGAATTATATGATATATAGTAAATATCCGTATCAAAAATTCGTTTTCATACTTTCAGAATGTGTTGATATATTTCTCTGCTAGTTGTTGCTACCAAACGTGCCACCTTTTAATAGAATGTGGATATTATATAATTAAGGTAATGGAGTGAATCAAATCCTAAAGAACATTCATAAACATTTTTATGAGCTTAGGAACACAATATAATAAATATAATTGACGAAAAATGCTTTCAAACAGTGATGGTTTGTTTTTAAATTTTGAAAAACCAAATCACAAAATAATTTAGTTTATTAGGTTTGGATAAAAAAAAAAACTGATAAGGGATAAAAAAAAAACTGATTCATATTCTAATTTCTTAAAAATGTTACCTATGATATACTTATATAAAATTCTTTGAGTATTTAAAATACAATTCAATTTAAGGGTTTTTCTTCGTTTTCAATACCGTCACATTGATTTCTTATTATTCAACAGAGAAATTGCAGGATATAAGGATTGCATTGCTTTCTCAAGTAGATTGACGTTGAGTGCAAGAAAAGGTGGAGAACTATGAAAGGAACTTTCTGGGATAATACTCCGTATTTAAGAATTATATTGTGTAAAGCCTTATATTGTATTACATTTTGTAAAACCTTATATTGCTTTGCATTATATTGTGAGCAACATTTATATTGTATAAGCTTATATTTGACACTATAATATTTTCAAGATTTTCCGGAAACTCCAGCCAGTCGAATTGTTTTTAAAAAAAAATGATTATATCTCAATCAGTCAATAATTACAGGATTACTTTTTACGCAGGAACTAAAACGTCTATTTGTTATTATGTTGCTAATCTATATTGTATGAGGGAGTGTTGCCCAAAATTTAGCATTGCATTGTGTATTAGATTGTGTTGTTAAGGGAAACGAGAGGTTATTGCCCCCTCCCCCAAAAAAAAAAAAAATATATATTTCTACTATATGTCTGTAAATATATATTTCGTAGTTTATGATAAACATAATAGTAGAAACTCCAAGTCTACTCTCTTTCTGAGTGTTAAAAAAGCAGTAACTACCAACAGGCAGAATCGAAAAGAAATCGATCAAATCTCAAAAATTTAGCATGCTAGATGGTGTGCATTAATATCGAATCGGGCATTTTTAATTAAATTAAGTTTTATATTTTTACACATTTAAAAACAAATTCATTATTAAATTTTACATATGCATTTAATATTGACTAGAAATGAGTAATTATTGAACTTACATCCATATTCTATTCTATTATAATAAAGGCTAATTAACTGCCAATAAACGGAGTGAAAGCAATTACTTTCTTCGAAAAGAAAATTAAATGCTAATTAGATAATTTCTTAACAAACGATTAACATTTTTTTCTTTATATATTTCACTTATATTTTCTTAAAAACAAATTTATCCATTCTAACTCATGGACAGCATTTGAAAATGACTCTTGTCATATTGCCGTCTTATGATTCATTGAAATTGTGACTCATTAACAATCTGACATCCCCGTATTTAGAAAAGCTCTAAAGATATTTCTTATAATTTGGGAGCTTTTCATGTTCCACCAAATTTCGAATTCTGATTCGGTGAATTATGGAAGTTGGAACAATAAAAGTAAAGTAAAAAAAAAAAAAAAAAAAATGAAAGACAATCTTCAGAAGCTGAGAAATAAATTGGATCGTTCTATTCTCCTTTGGGTATCTACCAATCAGAATTCATCTCACATCTCTTTTTTAAAAAACTCACATAGCAGACTGAAAAAAAAAAATGAAAGGATGAGAAAGGTATAGAAGTGAGAGAAAATGGCAAGCGAAACAGAAACACCAGGACAAAATTTACTCCATTTTTTTGGTTCTATCTTTCAGATGTCATTAAGTTAATCACAAAACTAGACGGTTCAGTATTTCTGCAGGACATGTATTGAATTTTTTTGAACGGACTCGTTTTAGCCAGATCGTTGTCTTTTTTCACTGGAGGAGATTTGTAACTGGATAGGAATTTAGAAATGCCCAGATTATTTTGTCAATTAAAAAAAATTCAAACTGGAAAATGTAAAACATAGTTTGACAACGAGGCTTAAACTTCCGAGAACAAATACTAAATTGTTTTGAAACTCGTATCCTTTTTGTGAAAGCCATTTTTGTAAATTGGAATCTAGTTAAATATATAAAAAAAGGAGTTGATAGATTTCATCATTATCTTCTCAGTTTCTTTTCTAGAAATTTCATACACAAAACACTGAAATTATTAAATAATCTAAAACATTTTTTTATAAAAAATTTGATCCAACAATAATTTTTTTCTGTTATGAAACTTATTAAACAGAAAATATTTCATTTGCTTCAAATCTTTCAATAAATGGATTTAAGTTTATTGCAATATCTACATAATTTTTTTAATATTTGAATAATTACTTTTTTCCGTCTTTTTTCGTTTTGTTAATTTCAAAATATTTAAATTTAGTTGTTATTTGATTATAATCATGGTATGTGGTTAATTAAAACCATATTTTATGTTTCAAATAATTTATTTTTGGAATTCGTGAATTTAAGATGTAAAAATATTATTTATGTTAAGAATGATAATGATTGTTATAAAAAAAGTAGTTTTTGCCATTTCTTTCTCTTCCTTTTTTTCTTATACTAAAAATAATTGTATATATTTACTCATTTAGTTAACTAATTCATAGTTAAATGAAATTAACATTAACTTAAAATGACTAATTATTGAACTTCCATCCATATGTCATTCTACTGTAGTAAAGGATAAGTACCTGTCAATGTACGGTGGAAAAGCAATTATTTTCTTCGAAAAGGAAATTAAATGCTAATTAGATAATTTCGTAACAATCAGACTCTTTTTTCCTTAACATTTCTAATTTTTTTAAATGCAAATTCCATCCATTCTGACTTATGAATTAGCATTTGAAAATGACTGTTCTTAAATTGCAGTCTTATGATTCATTGAAATTTGCAACTCATTAACAATCTGACACCCCCGTATTTAGAAGAGCTCTGAGTGAATTCTTATAATTTGGGAACTTTTCATGTTCCAACAAATTTCGAATTCTGATTCGAAGAAATTTAATACTTTTTCTCGTGCATCATTTCGCATACAGTCATTATGGAAGTTGGAAAATAAAAAAATGTAAAAAAAAAGTAAAAAAAAATAGAAAAGAAAGACAATTTTCAGTCGCTGAGAAATAAATTGGATCGTTCTATTCTCCATTGGGTATCTACCAATCAGAATTCATCTCACATTTCTTTTTAAAAATCTTAAATATCACAGTGAAATAAAAAAAAGAAAGAAAAAGGAAAAGATGAGAAAGGTATAGATGTGAAAAGCTAGAAATAGAAACACCAGGACCAAAAAATCTTTCAGATGTCATTGAGTTAATCACAAAACTAGACGGTTCAGTATTTCTGCAGGACATGTATTGAATTTTTTTCAACGGACTCGTTTTAGCCAGATCGTTGTCTTTTTCACTGAGGAGATTTGTAATTGGATAGGAATTTCAGAAATGCCCAGATTATTTATGTCAATTAAAAAAATCAAACTGGAAAATGTAAAACAAAGTTTGACAACGAGGATTAAACTCTGAGAACAAATACTGAATTGTTTTGAAACTCGCATCTCTTTAGTGAAAGCCATTTTTGTAAATTGGAAATGAGATAAATATAAAAAAACAGAATTGGTAGATTCCATCATGATCTTTTCAATTTATTAACTAACAAACCATCATACAAATCAATCTGAAATGATTAACTAATCTAAACAAATATATTTTTTTTAAATTTGACGCAATGATAATTGTATTCTCTTCCACGTCTTATCAAACAGAAAATATGTCATTTGCATCAATTCGTTCAGTAAGTTTATATAAATTTTATGAATTGTCTAAGTAATTTATTTCTGTATTTTTGAACTTTTTCTGCCTATGTCTCCTTTTTCGTGTCAAAATGTTTAATTTTAATTTAGTTACTTGATTATAATGATTGAATCAAGTTAAAATATAGTTAACCTAGTTTGGCATTATAGTTAATTTACTATGCAGTGGGCATATTGAATTTACACATTTAATTAACAAATCCATAGTTAAATTTTACATATACATTTAACAGTGACTAATTCTTTAACTTCCATTCATATTTTTTATTCTACTGTAATAAAGGGAAAGTAATTGCCAATATAAGGAGGAAAAGCAATTATATTCTCCGAAAAGGAAATTAAATGCTAATTATATATTTCGTAATAATCATCTGTTTTTTTCTCGACATATTAATTTTTAATATTAATCATTTTAATCATCGACTTAATTTTTTTTAAATGCAAATTCATCCTTTCTAACTTACGAAGAGCAATTGAAAATTGACTCTTGTCATATTGCCGTTTTATGATCCATTGAAATTGCATCTCATTAACAATCTGACTCCCCCCCCGTATTTAGAAGAGCTCTAAGAGAATTCTTATAATTTGGGAGCTTTTCATGTTCCAACAAATTCGAATTCTGATTCGAAGAAATTTAATACTTTTTTCTCGTGCATCATTTCGCATACAGACCAATTTTCAATTTTCAGAAGCTGAGAAATAAATTGGATCGTTCTATTCTCCTTTGGGTACATACCAATCAGAATTCATCTCACATTTCTTTTTTTTAAAAATCTTAAATGGCAGAGTGAAAAAAAAAGAAAGAAAGGAAAAGGAAAGGATGAGAAAGGTATAGAAGTGAGAGAAAATGACTAGCGATATAGAAACACCAGGACAAAATTTGCTCCATTTTTTTCTGTTCTATCTTTCAGATGTCATTAAGTTAATCACAAAACTAGACGGTTCAGTATTTCTGCAGGACATGTATTTGAATTTTTTGAACGGTCTCGTCTTAGCCAGATCGTTGTCTTTTTTCATTGGAGGAGATTTGTAATTGGACAGGAATTTCAGAAATGCCCACATTATTTATGTCAATTAAAAAAATCAAACAGGAAAATGTAAACAAAATTTGGCAACGAGGATTAAACTTCCGAGAACAAATACCAAATTGTTTTGAAATTCACATCCTTTTAGTGAAAGCCATTTCTGTAAATTGAAAACGAGTTAAATATAAAAAAAAAAATAGTTGATTGATTCCATCATTATCATTTCAATTTCCTTACTAGCAAACCATTACATAAAAACAATCTGAAATCATTAAATAATCTAAAAAATTTTAATGCAATGATCATTTTATTTTCTTATAAGACTTATAAACCAGAAAATATTTCATTTGCATCAAATCTTTCAGTAAATCAATGTAAGTTTACTGCAATGTTTAGACAATTTATTTTTCTACATTTGAAAATTTTTCTTTTGTCTGTTCCTTTCTGCTTTCTTTTATCTCAAAATATTTAATTTTAACTGAATTATTTGATTATAAGGACGATATCAAGTGTGTTAAAATTACACTCTATGTTTCAAATAAGTTATTTTTGTAATTCGGGAATTTAAGATGTTTAGACCTTATGTTAAATTATGTTAACAAATTATGTTAAGAATGATACTGATTAATTTAAAGAAGCGGTTTTGCCATTTGTGTTCTCTTTTTTCTTTTCTTATACTCAACATTTTTAAAGATTTTAATTTTATCATTTGATTTTAATATTGATATCATGTAATTTGAAACAGATTTACTGCTTCAAAAAAAGTTATTTATATTATTCCATAATTTAAAATGAAGTATAAAAGTGTATAAGCCAAAATGCTTAATAGAAAGAACACTTTAACTTACAGACTTTTCGGCCATTATTAAAATATATACAGTAACTCACTGAACTCTTATGTAGAATTCATAGAACTCATTCAGCAGTTCTGCTCTTTCATCAAGTTTTGAAATATAATTCATGGTTTCAGAACATGCATATATATATAGAATATTAAAATAATTGAAATTTTATAAATAGCTATTTATTCTAGGGATTATAAAACAAATTTGTTCATATTTTTCATTAACAACATTCTCATAAATTCAAATATAATTTAAAGATGAGTCATCTTTTTTTTAATTTCAGTTTATGATTTAGTATCTTTTTTAATTGATTCATTAATAATAAAATCATTCTTTGTTTTATGAATCACATAATTATTTTTACATTTCTGCATTTTATGTATTTTTAAAAGAAAAATAAACAAATCAAGTTAAAAAGGATTTTCTAAATGAAATCTTTATAAAAAAGTTAAATAAATACTTTCTACAGAAGTGAGTCTATCTTTAGTTAAATACACATAAAACCACATTTATTCACAGATTAATAATAGATGTTTCCGTCTTCACTGCTATTTAATAAAAGTTTCCTTTTCAATTATTTATATGTTTCTATGATTATATGATTTAAATTATCTCTTTAATGTAACAATTGCGTGTCAGTAAAAAATGTACAACTTCTTGAAAAGTTTGAGAGACATTTGGCTGACATGACCTTTACAATATTTATGTGTTAGTAATAAAATACAGCATAAATATGTCAAAGAATGGACCTTTTACTTTAATAGAAATATCTATCTATGTATTTCAGAGGAATTGGAAAAATATATACATTATTTATTTCAAATCGACAGTTTATGATTTAGATTGATATGTCTATCAAGAAAAGCAT
Organism: Caerostris extrusa; assembly: GCA_021605095.1. Taxonomy (NCBI): domain Eukaryota; kingdom Metazoa; phylum Arthropoda; class Arachnida; order Araneae; family Araneidae; genus Caerostris; species Caerostris extrusa. The sequence goes on from BPLR01017013.1 coordinate 65,610, forward strand.
TTCAATTTGATGCAGCATTTGCAGCAAAACTATTTTGTTTGAAAAATCGTTTTCTTGTAAACGTAATTTTTTTTTTATTTACACGACAACTATATGGTTGTAGAGCGTTTCCATTAATAGTTTAACGATAGGAATTTATATATAAATTTATGTATAAGATTCAAATCTCAATTTAAACATAACTCGTGAGAATTAAATTATAATTACAGTGTAAGAACTCACGATATATTTATTAATAATGAAAGAATAATCTAAAATTTAAGTACAAGTTCTACTAGGGGTTTTCAATCCTAGTGCACAAAACTAATAACTAAAAGAAATAAATGAATACTTAGATTAAAACTTTCAAAAACTTTAAAATACCACCCATTCGCAGAGAAATTCCATACACCTTGCCAAACACTTTGCACAAGTTAACACTGTATAATTTTTGTGACAAACACAGTCAATTCAGCTGTCTATGATTATTTTTTCTCTCCTGTAAACTTAGCGGCCTGAAGGTCAGTTGGCTAGCTCTCTGGAATTTGATATCACAGATTTCAAGTTCGAATCCTATCGTTGGCATCGATGTTTGTTAGTAGTTCGGAATTCACGTTAAACTGTAGGTCCAGAAATAATTAGCCCAAAGTATGCATAAAATGACTGTAGAGCGACATACCAAACAAACGTGATAACTTAATAAAAATTGAGCATGTTTTATTACATCTACCTCAGCAATCAAAGCTGCATAAGTTATTTAAATTTAATACCATTATCTTAAAAATTTTCGAGAAATCTATTGCACTAAAAGTTTTACTGTAATTGTGAAATTACATGTTAGTGACTAAATATTTTCCCCAAAAACGTCTCGAATATCTACAAAAGTGTTTCGTAAAGAATAACTTCATTCAGGAAATATTTTTTATTTTTAGTTTTTCAGACAAATGAAAAAAAAAACATATTTTCACCTTTTTATGTTTTGTATATAATTTAACACTCTCTATGCTTTATTATAATATAAGTATGTAAAGTATTTGGTAGGCTAACATAAAATATTATTGCTGCTAACAATTTAAAATTAAATATTTTCACTTTATTTAAGAAAAAGACTATATTTCGAGTAATGTACAACAGTAACTGGATGAAATAGTTTTAAGAAAAATGAAGAATAATATCAAAAATGTAATTTACAAACGCGATAACAACATTTATTAAGCATTCTTTGGAGTTTTTAAATTTTTATAATTCTACATAACTGTGTTGTATAATGTAGTTGCAGAAAAGTAATTAATTAAATAAATTAAAAATCAGTGGAATACTTGTATAAAATTATAAAAAATAATTTGAAATTTTATAAATATAAGATGTAAATTATATTTTTCATGTCTTATTTTTTACAAAAAAATATTTATCAACATGAAGTTTTATTGTTTATTATTAAAGTTTTTATTTTAAACTTACCCCAGTTTAGGTTGAACATTCTTTTACGAAAACAGAACTAACAATTACTCAATATTAAAATCATTTATATGTTACTTAAAAAGATTTTTAATCTATCCGACTTGAAAAATTTCATAAAATTAATATTAAAGGAAGTGGCTTATCTATAATCATTAATAACATAATTAATATAATATTCAAGAAAGTGTAAAATAAATAAATATTAAATTAAAATAATCACAATTGACATGGAGAAAAAGGAAAATATATTTATTTATAATGAATGGAGAAATCAATTATGTGTTACACATTCTAAAACCTAAATTTTTTTATTTATAATGTATTTTCCATTTACAAATGCATATATATTTGAATTTTATTCCATGTATATAAGTTGAAATAATAATAAATTTGAAATTAAAATGTGAAAAAATATGTAAGATGTAAAATGTGAAAATATGTATTTCAAAGAAGCAAGTCTTATTTCTTTATTCAAATTTCATATAATAAACTGATATGGATAGATAAGTAAATATTTTCAATTAAATCCAAATTTCTTATATTCATCCGTATTAACTTTTTAACTAAATAGGCATAAAGCACATGCCACCGATAAGGCAATCAATTAGACAAGTTGTAAAAAATTAGTGTCAGATAAATAATTTATTACCTGTAGAATAAATCATTTCCATCACACATAATGTAAATTTTAAATTTATAATTAACGTTTTTTATCTTTTTAACATTGATGGGAGTCAATGCCATCTCGGCTGATTCAAGTCAGCTATAAGATCGGGAATTAAATCTATCGATTCCAGAGTGCCAATGGGTTTTCAGGAGTTGCATGTGAGGTTTAATTTCCGGAGACCTACAGCCCCTACCTTCAACCCCTGGGGTACTCCCGAGAAACAAATGTCACGTGATCTCACATGCATGGGCAGTTTTTTTTTGCATTTGGAATGTATTTGCATTTGCACCTCATGAGAGTTGGAAAGAAACGGTGTTCTTTTGATTAACTGAGTAGGCAGTGAGAATAACAGTGGTTTTAGTTTTAAAACTGTTTGAGAGGATTATTTTTCACTAAAGAAATTTTACTTAAGTTAATATTTCTTTTTAATCCTACGTTGTTATGGTAAACACTTTTTAACTATTTTTGAACACGCAGAATTGCACCATCTTTAAAAGTAAGCTTTGATACATGATAAACCTATATTTTATTATTATTTTTTAATTTATATAAAAATATTTACTTAAAAAGTTTGTTGTTTATTTTCTTTCATGCAGAAAACACTGATTATAATTTCTTATTAAGGTGTATTAAATTTTTTTTAATTGAGTGAAATGTAGAATTACTGTCAATCATTTAATATCAGTATAGTTGTTGTAAATTAAATATTTAAAGGCAATTTTTCTTGGAAAAGAAAAATAATAATGATATTAACTGGATATTAACTATAATTAATAAAATATTATAATGATCAGGCACCAATAAACACGACAAAAATGAGGCTCGAAGAAAAGGAAAAAAAAAATTGCTATTTTTTACACTATGACGAGGGTGCTCGTTCTAAATAAGAGAAAATGATGGGGAATTATAATAATCATATAGGAATTATCCTCTGTTTGGAAAACCTAAAATCAATAAGTCCAAATTCGAAAAGAGAGAATATAGATTTCATTTTATGTGGGGCTTACAGTCTTTGAATATTTGTCATTTATTAGCATGTTATATTATGATAATTACTTATGTTATCATATTATGATAATTAACTGTATAGTATACCTATACCTATGATATTTTGATAATTAGACAAATTATATATGTATTCGCATTTAAAATAATAAAAACAATGAAATTCAAATGACTATTTAGTAATTTTTACATTAAGTCGTTCTTTTATCAATTTCTTAACATCTTACGGCGGTCGTAAAAAAGCATATTAACCAGCCATATAAAGTTGTTATTAAAGATTTCATTCATTCTAATTAGTATAATTTCTATAAAAATAATTAAAAAATAGTATTATTACTGTTTTAAATAAACAATACAAATTATTTTATTGTTTATACGTTTCTAAATGAAAAGCAAATTTTCATTCTTGAGATAATTAAATAAGAAGGCTGTAGCATATAATTAAGTAATAAGTTTTTGGAAATTTTGTCCCAATAATTCTCCGTATACTGAATGGCTAAACAGCATGGATTCCATAATGGCAAAATTTTGGTTAATTAACCATGTTTATTAATTTTGTTAATCAACTTCATTGCAACATAAGTTAGATTCTTTTGAGCCATTTCAAAAAAGTATTATGCGAAGAACTCATAATCATTATAAAAGTTATCAGGGGAATTGTGTGAGTCCAGGTTAGATTAACCCACTGTAGCCCATGCATGTTGCAAAAAGCAACTAAAATGAGTACCCTGGGTTCGAGGGTATAATCTGGTGGAGTTGAAATCAATCTTCTCCTTAGAGTGTCTCATGTCTTTGGGCCGCAAGGTCAAGGAAAAAAAAAAAACTCCTGCATTTTTTACCATTTATTTATGATGTCTAGGGGCCTGATGGCCGAATGGCTAGCGCTCTGGCGCTCTGTACCCAGGTATTGGGTTCAAATCCCGACTTTGCCTCACTTTAAGCCGTAGATCCCGGTCCTAACGGGAAGAGCGCTGCGTGGGCATCGTTACTCCGCGTCCGTGGCTTACCATCCAAGTTACACGCGCCCCCCTGGGTAATGCAAAGTGTAACATCAGCGCAGCCTTTTGGCGAAAGATCCGGTCTTTGCCAGCTGCATTAGAAGAAAAAAATTATGATGTCTAGTTTATCGTAAGTACATACGGGTTCATGGACTTGGTCTAGATGTTGCTGTTGACCAAGAAGAATAAGAAAGCCAAAACGGGTATCCCATTTTGGCCAACTGTACATATAAAAATGTAAAAAAAGTGTTTTATGGAAAGAGTTTGCTTGCATGCTTTCCGTAAAATACATCAATCCTTTTTTAAAAGTTCTGATAATCATCATCTTCAGATTTTCTTAAATGAAGATTTTTTTTTTTTCACAACCGCTGTAACACAAAACAATGTGTAGAAATATATGCTACTGCAAGAGGATTTCTAAAAGATCATTCTTTATGGCTGGAACAAAAAAGCTTTTAAAAAAATTATATAAAAGAAAATAAATATCTTGCCTAGTTGAACACAAAATCGGCCAATGACTTACATTTGCTGTTTCACGAACATTGCTTGATACTTGCCTATTCAATGTTTTGCATAACATCCTAAAATAAATACTCCTCTCTAGATAATTTGGTTCCTATTTCAGCTTGCTGAAACATTGGAAGATAAACTTGTAAGCCCCAACATACTCAATAAACAAGAAAACCTTAAATTATAAATTGGATAGTTTTCTTGATTTTCTTTAAAATAAAACAGCAGTTGAATCTGTCTGTAAAACACTTGTTTTTCCTTTCTTTTTGACTCATCAAATTAAGTGTATTGTTTTGGGGACAGTGGATCCTTGGCTTTCTGGACGACTTAAAAAAACTAATAAGAAACATTAAAAAGTTTTCTTTCACTTTTTAATATGTATATTAAATAATTAAATAATGTTTTTAAATGTTTATTTTCGTTTTATAGCCACTTAAATAGTTAAATAACAGTGATTACATTTTTTAAAGTTATCTTTGAATTACTAAATAGTATTATGTAACCTGTATATCAACCCAGTTAATTACATTTCTTTTGTTATTGTTTTGACAAAAATTATTTTGCTAAATTTTTTTCGTATAAATATCCATATATTTACTTTAGTGTTAGGATCTTTTAGGTAAGTTATTTGATTCAATGCTGCCTTAATTACGTCAATGTTTTAATAACTTTATTAACGACGATTTTATGCCCAAAAATGACATTACGTTTAATAAAAGATGCAATTCCAGTATGAAACAAATTACCTTGAATGAAAAATTAAATTAAACTTTCTGATATGCGTCACATATTGTATTTTGATTTATTGCCAATTTAGTATACATTTAAATAGAATACATAGATATGATATAAAACAAATGTATTATTTAATAAACATATGTTTATTCCTTCACAAAAAAGGAAAATTTGAGATTCTGTGAAGGAATTTAATTTTTTTTGCTGCTAAAAATAAAAATAAAAAAATTCATAGAAATATTTTTTGTTCATTTCTCATTATAGATCAAAATATTTCATATAAAATATTTATTAAAATATTTTTATCGTGAATAACTTTTTACAGATATGTTTAAAAGGAATTTCAAAAAGACTGTTCATTGTTAAAACTTTTAACTCTAAATAAATTACTTGAAATATGTGAAAAGAAAAATAAATAAATTATTTTTCAGATTCCAAACCAGTCATAAAATATTAAAAGGAATTATTTTGTTTAGATTTACTTTATTACATCGTTACCTTTGTTATTTTAATTTCTAAATAAAATAATAAGAAATACCAAATTTTATTTCTCGCATATGTATGTCTGCAACCAATGTTAAAATAACTAAAAACAATATTTTCAGAAAGTTTTATATAAATATAAATAAAATAGGGTTGAATTCTAGGAAAAACGCGTTGAAATTTACAGTAGCATTTCTTCAGCCAAATCAAAGTTTACAAATTTACAAATTTACACATCACTTTATTCATAGTAGTATATATTAAATAATTGTTTTTTTATATGTTAAATCAATATTAAAGTAAATAAATAAATAGAGTTTAGTCCTGCATATGTTATCAATAAAATATGTAACATGGTTATTTTACTTGTATATACACAAAACAATAGTAGGGAAATAAGCTAATATGCTAAAGTTATCTAATTTTATGTTTAGACTTTATTTCAGAAATTGTTTATATACATATAATATGGAATTGTACTTTTTTAACAGTAATCAAGTGAATAGGAATTATTTAGAATCTTAGGAGTTATTTTAGAATGAGATAAATTGGAATAGTCTATCGCGTATGTCATTTTACTGATATATTGACAATTTGAACAGCAGTTGTTGTTTTTGAAAGTCACGCATTTGGCCCAAATCATTCGCTCTTCGAGATGACAGATGTAGAATAGATCTAATATTACTCAGATGTACACTGGGATACCTGCTACACTGAACTGAGATTATGCCCTTGTAATCTTGGAGACCCACGGAAATAAACAACTTCGTGAAAAATGTTACCTATGACTGTCTAGTTTCTGAATTTATTTATAAGTAAGTTAACTCCTCAAATTTTTTTAAAACAATTTACAATTTATGTTTAAAAAACATTAAATAAATGTAAACATATAATCTTGTGAATTAATTTAACTTTTGTAATCTTGTGGAATCCTTTTTTCATAATTTATGCAAGTTTAGATATAAATAATTTATATAAAAATTAAGTTTGTAACTTTGTTTAAACGGACAGTTAAACATATTTTATGGTGACAAAACTACGTTTTGATAGTAATACGTCGACAATTATAAAATATCAATAATTTATGTTAGAACAATTAAGAAAAATTGAAGATTTTTTTTTGATAAGAAACAGTTCATAAAAGTATTTTTGTATTGAATATTGTGAAATTTGAATTTCTTTTTACTTTCTTCAGAATTAAATTTTAAAAGTACCCAAGATACAATATATCGTAAAGCCCTTAGAAACTGCCCATAAATCACCAGACGGCATTTCTGGCATTTGTGATCTAATTCATAATAAACACGTATATATGTTCGTTATGAAGTCCGCTGGAATTGATCAACACCATATATCTGGATTGCATTTGCATTCGACAAATACTATTTGGTAGTGTGTCAAGGACACACGCAGAAATTACAAGATCACAATCTCATTTCCACAAAGAGTGAAATATATTTTCGAGTCAAAAATTTCGTCAGACCAATTTATCGTAAAACTGTAGAAATATCTCACTAATTAAGTAGTCACGACTATCTCTTTATCTCAAATCCACAGTCTTGGTACTGATTGTCTCCTTTATGATATTAAAAGAAAACATATTTGCAACTGTTGTAAGCTTTGCAGTAGCTTTTATTTGAAAACTGTTTTTTTTTTTTTTTTTTTTTTTTTTTTTTTTTGAAAAATAGGGTTCACTCTGAAAAAGTGGTTTTGCTTTTTATTTTTGTTTTGTTTCAGCTGTATATTTTATTTATTTATTCTGATGTGCAATTAAAAAAGTAACAGCATATTTTTAAAATATATATATATATATATATATATATATATATATACAGTATTTATATTTTCTTTAATGGCGCATCAACCCCATGATGAGATAACGCCTCCTGCCTATTTGCAAAATGTCAAGACCGGATAAGTTTCTTTTTTACGATAGAATATTGTAATCCCTACGCCCTATAGTCATATTATAACGGCACCTACGGTTTAAAGTGGTTTTGAAACCATTATAATCATCCATGACGCTGCTGGGAATCGAGCCATAAACTTGTATCACCAAGCGCCAGAGCGCTAGTCACTTGGCCATCCGATAGCATATTTATATAAATGGCAATTATAAAACAGATACACTTGTTAAAACGACAAAGTGCACACAAGGCAAATTAAGCATATCTCTACGACGCTCACGTAGTAAGATACTATGTCTTTTAACCTTCATTTCTTGAAAGCACTCCTCATAAATATAACATTTTCTGTTTTGTTGGCTTGTTGGGCATCAAATCAAGATCAGTTAGTTAAGAAGTTTGACGTGCTAGACTCCAATTAAATGAGATATATTTATATTATAAAGAAATTGAAAATCATTAAAATAATGAAATTTTACTATGCCTATAGACAGAATTAATAAAAGGTGAAAATGAGATATTTCTGATAGATATCATATTATACATCTCTTATTAATACAAATCACATGAAACCTGATATCATTTGATATAATATATGCCTTTATATAATACAATCATTGTCGTAATAACAGAGTGTGTGTACATTGAATTAAATGGCATCATATCTAGTGAGATTATAACAGCTTGAACGATTATCTACCCTATTTAGTTGAATATGCTACATAGAATATATATTGTTTGATCACATATTCTTAATAAATGCAAAAGAAAACTAATATTTATGGGCTAAAATATTCTGAAAAACTAACACAACGCCAATAAATCACTGTTACAATACATTAATAATACATTGTGACAAAATGAGATTATTTAATTCCATTAAATTTGTTTTATAATGAATTTAATTAAATATTAATACTAATAAAACAAACTCTCTGAAGCTAACAAAAGTGAAATAATGAAGTTACATTTTCAAATTAAAAATATTGCCTTTGAAAATTTAAAAAAAAAAAAAGTAGTATTTTACTAAGCATTAAAATTAAATGACAAATATATGTTAGAATTAAAAAAATACACTCAATTATTTAAATTAATTTTGTTCAAGTTCTTATTTATTTAAAATTTAAATCAAATTCTATTCATATGAAATATATTATAAGGAATTAACTTTGTAAGGAACAAAATTAATATAAAGATAAAAGCTCTTATTAAAATTTGATGATTTATATATAAGTTTCATTTTTAATACTTACATCAAGTGATGTTACCCAAAAAAAAAAAAATCACAGACGAAAATAATATTTAATTCCAAATTTTTAAATTAATTAATATTTAAATAAATTAGAATAGCATTCGAAATATGCTTTTATTTGATGTTCATTACCTTCCATTAAAAGGTACTTACAAATATGACTATCCGAAATATTAAGTTGTACATAATAGAAAAACATTTGTTCTGAAAACTGTAGTTTTTAATTAACATAAAAAGTTTAATATTTAAAAATCATTCGCTTTGTCAAATGTATATATTATTGTAATCCTTTCAAAACTATTAGAAAAATACTTTCACTAGTTTATATAAAATTTTAAATTAAACTTATATTTAGTTTTTAATGAGTTAGAGGAAAAAGACATCATTAAGTTCAATTTGAATAAATGAAGTCATCGAGTTGATTATGACGAATTATTATTAGGAATTGAAAATTAAAGATTCGGAACAAAAAAATGAGACAATTATTTTATATAAACCAAAAACTAATTGTTTGGTTAAATTCTATCTAACAATGCTAAATCTTTCCTTTACTTTAAAATAAGAACACATTTAATTTCTATTTTAAGGAAACAAATTAAAAGAAATTTGTTAGTGCTAATTACTTTGAAATTTGTTAAATTAACTTAATTTAAGAATATTAGTTATTTGATTTCTGTTTTCATCAATATTTATTTCACTGAATTTATATATGATTTTATATTAAAAATAATATGAAATATAATGTACAAAAATAATATGTACTATATAATAATGCATACAAGAACGCGTGTATTTTTCAAAAGAACATAGTAAATTTACTAATTTCATTAAACAAATAAAAATACAATCATACCGTACTTACTTAAGCAGAAATTTTTAATGTGTAATTTTAGTTTAGAGAAAAAAAAAAAAAAATATATATATATATATATATATATATATATATATATATTCTGAAGTGGAATAATAGGTTTGTTTTTGAGTAAAAGAATTTAATTCTTCTATAAATTATTAATAATTTTTTGAAAAGAAAGCATCATTTTCAAATTTAATTGAAAATTTAAAAATCTATATTTTAGATAAAGAGGAATTTTTTCAACATAAATGTATTATTTATAAAGAACAATTCATAAGAAGAAGATAAAAAAATATTTATAATATTCTAGAGAATTGGCTGCTTGTTAAAAAAAATTATTATTTCATTAATTTAGGTACTTTTATTTGTATAATTATTCCCTTAAAAAAACTTTTATTGTGTTAAATATTCATTATAATTTGTTAAGCTCCTTAAAGGTAGCCAAAAATAATCTTCCAGCCAAAAAAAAACAAAGGCATGCGGATTGCAAAAATTCTATTTGCACTGCATGTATCCATTGTATCATTATAATTAATCAGAAATATTTATTTTACAAATAATATACTATTTTAGTAAACAAAGTGCCTAACAATGGTGAACTGTAAGCAAACTTCTTTCCGTGGACTGTAGAATATTTCAACATGATCAACAAATTGTTGATTAGAAACACTCAAACAGCAAACTGCAAACAAAACAAAAAACTACAATTGTAAACAAAAAAAATAAACAAACATTGTAAACAAAATTCTAAATTAATTTTTAGAGCAGTTAGATGGAAAATCATCTCGTCGAGAGCATTTTATTTAACCGCTTACTGTTAACCGTTGAATTGTGAAAACTTTCCCGAAATATGTTTATATCAATTTTATATGAAATTACAATTAATGCCTTTTATTAATTGATTTTATAATTGTTAACTTTTAAAAAATGAATGGAATTACTTATAAAAGTGTACAACTGAAGCTTAAACTTAAGTAATTAATAATAGAAGTAAACAACATAGAAAAAGTAGAATGATCACTACCTGCTCTTTTAAAAAGAACAGCCAGTTGAATTATTAACGTCGTTATCATATCCAATAAATATCAATATCAAAAGTTTATTTTCATGTAAAGAAGGATGAATGGATATACATTTCTGCTAGTTGTTGTTAACAAATGGCCAGCCTTTAATAGAATGCGGATAATATATTTCTTAAGGTAATGGAGTGCATCAAATCCTAAAGAACATTCATACACATTATTATGCGCTTTGGAACTCAATATAATAAGTATAAAGGACGAAAAACGCTTTTACAAAAATGATGTTTTACATTTTGAAAAATAAATTATACAGTAATTCAGTTTAGTATGTTTGTATAATAATAGGGATAAAAAAATCATTCATATTCTAACTGCATAAAATGGTTATCCATGTGATGCTTGTATAAAAATATATGAGTAATAATAATTATAATAATGAGCAGCACAGAAAAATAGAGAATGATGACTGCCATTTCTTTTAGAAAGAACAATTTAAACAGTTAAATTAATAAGGAATTATATTATATAAAATAAATATCCATATCAAAATTTCGTTTTCATAATTTCAGAATGTGTTGATGTATTTGTTGCTACCAAATGACTCGCCTTTAATAGAATGTGGATAATATATACTTAAGGTAATGGAGTGAATCAAATACTAAAGAACATTCATAAACATTTTATATATTTAGGAACACAATAATACGCATAATTGACGAAAAATAGTATAAAAAATAATGTTTTACATTTTGAAAAAAATTAATCATAACATAATTCAGTTTAGTATGTTTGTATAATAATAAGGATACAAAATCATTCATATCCTAATGGCTTAAAAGGGTTATCTATGTGATGCTTATATAAAAATATATGACTATATAAAATCAAATTCAGTTTAAGGAATTTTTTTTCCTTGCAAATACCGGCACATTGACCTTGCTATTTAATGAGAAATTTTCACAGGATATAGGATTGCATTGTGTCCTCAAAGAGATTAACGTTGATAGTAAGGAAAGGGGAATAACTATTGGGGGAAATCTATGGGATAAATCTTCATATTTAACAATTATGTTATATAAAGCCTTATATTGTTTTGTATTATATTGCATAACTATAATTATACTAATAAAACCTTTATATTGTATAAACTTTTTTTCACATAATAGTCTTTGCAAAACTCTTCTCCAAAAACTTCGGCAAGTATAATTGTTTTTGTAAATAATGATTATACTAATTAAACCTTTAAATTGTATAAACTTATTTTTAACATTATAGTTATTGCAACACTGTCCGGCAAGTATATTGTTTTCAAAAATAATGATTATACTAATTAAACCTTTGAATTGTATAAAATTGTTTTTGACTTTATAGTTATTGCAACACTGTCCGGCAAGTATAATTATTTTTAAAAATAATCATCATATTAATTAAACCTTTAAATTGTATAAACTTATTTTTGACATTATAGTTATTGCTACACTCTCCGACAAGTATAATTGTTTTCAAAAATAATGATTATACTAATTAAACCTTTAAATTGTATAAAATTATTTTTGACTTTATAGTTATTGCAACACTGTCCGGCAAGTATAATTGTTTTCAAAAATAATGATTATACTAATTAAAACTTTGAATTGTATAAAAATTATTTTGACTTTACAGTTATTGCAACACTGCCCGGCAAAGTATAATTATTTTTAAAAATAATGATTATACTAATTAAAAATTTAAATTGTATAAACTTATTTTTGGCATTATAGTTATTGCTACACTCTCCGGTAAAGTAGAATTGTTTTTAAAAATAATGATTATACTAATAATAATCAGCGTATTTTTTTTTTATATGGAAACAAAAACATCTATTTGTTATACGGTATTATAGACAGTGGTACTGCACAAGATTCAGCATTTTGTTGTGTTATTAGAGAAACGAATTTTCTACTATAAGTAAGTCTCTAATTTCCCATATTGAAAAGAAATGTAGCAAACTTATATACATCAGTTTGATAGTTTATTCTTGACCCACTAGCAGAGTCACCAAGTCTACTCTTTTTCTGAGCGTTGACAGTGTACAAATGATTTTAATATTGAGAAATTGTTAGTTCTGTTTTCATAAAAAGAATATTAAACTTAAATTGCATTAAGTTTAAAATAAAGACTTTAATAATAAATGATAAAACATTATGTCCATAAGTTATCTTTTTGTAAAAAAATAACATAAAAATATAACTTTACAGAAGACAGAAAGATAAACATAGGGAGCTGAATTGAGTCATATCAATCTAAATCATAAACTTTCGATTTGACATAAGTAATGTAAATCTATTTCCAATTCCTCTAAAAATATATATAGACATTTCTATTTAAGTAAAAGGTTCATTCACTGATATATTTATGCTATATTTTATTACTGACACATAAATATTTTAAAGGTCATGTCAGCCAAATGTTTCTCAAATTTTTCAAGAAGTTGTACGTGTTTTGCAGACACGCAAGGCTAACATTAAAGAAAATTTTTTAAATCAAATAACCATAGAAACATATAAATAATTGAAAAAGAATGTTTTATTAAATAACCGTAAAGACATATACATCTATTAATAATTTAAAAGAATATGTAGTTAAATGGGATAGTTTATGTATATTTAACTAAACACAGACCCAAGTATTAATAGGATATTTATTTAATAATTTTTAGAAAGATTTCATTTAGAAAATAATTTTTATCTTGATCTGTTTTGTATTTTTATTAAAAATAAATTATATTAAAATATATAAAATGAAGAAAAATTAAAATAAAATTGAACGGTGGTTCATAAAACAATGATTTTAGGATGATTTTTTATGATCATAAGAATGATTTTATGGTTAATGAATCAATTAAAACGATGCTGAATCATCAAAATAAATAAAATAAATTATGGGTCTTCTTTAAATTTGATTTCAATTCAGAAGAACGTTGAAAAATTTGTTTTATGTCTCCTAAAATAATTGGCAAATTATAAAATATTCAATATTTTAATATTCTATAAATATATACATGTTCTGAAACTATGAATCATATTTCAAAACCTGATTAAAAACCTGAAATGTTGAATGAGATCTATGAGTTCGTCTAAATAAAAGTTCAGTGAATTCATGTATATATATATATTAATAATGGGCAAGAAAAGTCTGTAAGCTAAAATACACTTTCTTTCATGTATATTAGCTAACAGATCTTTTAGGATGCTCCGTTCCATGTTGAGAAATACTATAAATAACTATTTCGAAACAAATATGATTCAAGGAAGACTGATAACAATATTAAATCAAATGACGAATTAAAAATCTATAAAAATTTTGAGTACAAGAAAAAGAGAAAGAAATATCAAAAACAACTTCTTTAATATAAAGAGAATCATAATCAAAGTAAATAACATCTTTACATCTTGAATTCCCAAATTACAAAAACAACTTATTTGAAACGTAGAGGGGCATTATAGTAAACTTCAAAAGTACCATTATAACCAAATAACTAATTTAAAATTAAACATTTTGGTATGAAAAAGGAAGAAAGGGATAGAGAAGAATGAGAGATGTACAGAAATACAGAAATAAATAATTTAGACATTTCAATAAATTTATATCAATTTACTGAAAGATTTGATGCAAATGAAATATTTTCTGTTTCATAAGCATTATAAAATACAATTATGATTGCATCATATATTTTAAAAAAATTTAGATTATTTAAACATTTCTGATTGTTTTTATATAATGGTTTGCTAGTAAATAAACTTAAAAGATAATGATGAAATCTATCAACTCATTTTTTATATATTTAACTCGTTTCCAATTTACTAAAATGGCTTTCACTAAACGGATGTGAGTTTCAAAACAATTCAGTATTTGTTCTGGGAAGATTAATCCTCGTTGTCAAACTTTATTTTACATTTTCTAGTTTGATTTTTTTTTTAATTTACATAAATAATCTCGGCATTTCTGAAATTCCTATCCAATTACAAATCTCCTCCAGTGAAAAAGACAACGATCTGGCTAAAATGAGTCCGTTCAAAAAGTTCAATACATGTCCTGCAGAAATACTGAACCGTCTAGTTTTGTGATTAACTTAATGACATCTGAAAGATGGAACCAAAAAAAAAAAAAAAAAAAAATGGAGTAAATTTTGTCCTGGTGTTTCTATTTCGCTAGCCATTTTCTCTCACTTCTATATCTTTCTCATCCTTTCTTTTTCTTTCTTTTTTTCTCTCTGCTATTTAAGATTTTTTAAAAAATGAAATGTGAGATGAATTTTGATTTGTAGATACCCAAAGGAGAACAGAAAGATCCAATTTATTTCTCAGCTTCCGAAAATTGTATTTTTTTTTTTTTAAATCTTATTTTACTTTTATTTTTCCAACTTCCATAATGAATTCCCTGTATGCGAAATGATGCCCGAGAAAAATTATTAAATTTCTTCGAATCAGAATTCGAAATTTGTTGGGACATGAAAAGCTCCCAGATTATAAGAATTCTCTCAGAGCCTTTCTAAATACGGGGGTGTCAGATTGTTAATGAGTTGCAATTTCGATGAATCATAAGACGGCAATGTGACGAATCATTTTCAAGTACTGTTCCTAAGTTAGAATGGATGGATTTGCATTTAAGAAAAGATCAGTGAAATATGTATAGAAAAAAAAAGAGTGACTGTTAAGAAATTATCTAATTAGCATTTAATTTCCTTTTCGAAGACAGTAATTGTTTTTCGTCCTTTCATTGCCATTTACTTAGCCTTTATTACAATGGAATGAAATATGGATGGGAGTTCAATAATTAGTCATTCAGAGTCAGTTATATGCATATGTAAAATTTAATTATGGATTTCTTATTTATAAAACAGATTGCGATTTCACTTAACCTAATACTATAATTATAATCAAATAAAAAAAACTCAAATTAAACATTTTGAGATGAAAAGTTGAAAAGGAATGAAAAAAAAAAAAGAAGGAATGTACAAAAAAAAAAAAAATTAATTATTTAGACATTTCAATAAATTTATTTCGATTTACAGAAATATTTGATTCAAATGAAATATTTTCTGTTTCATATGGTTTATAATAGAATGAAGGTATCATTGAATAAAATAATTTGAAATACATTTTTTTAGATTACTTAATCATTTCAGTGTTTTGTGTATGGATTTCTAGAAAAGAAACTGAGAAGATAATGATGAAATCTATCAACTCCTTTTTTATATATTTAACTCGTTTCCAATTAACAAAAATGGCTTTCACAAAAAGGATACGAGTTTCAAAACAACTTAGTATTTGTTCTCGGAAGTTTGAGCCTCGTTGTCAAACTATGTTTTACATTTTCCCGTTTGATTTTTTTAATTGACATAAATAATCTCGGCATTTCTGAAATTCCTATCCAATTACAAATCTCCTCCAGTGAAAAAAAGACCACGATCTGGCTAAAACGAGTCCGTTCAAAAAATTCAATACATGTAATGCAGAAATACTGAACCGTCTAGTTTTGTGATTAACTTAATGACATCTGAAAGATAGGAAAAAAAATCGAGTAAATTTTGTCCTGGTGTTTCTATTTCGCTGGCCATTTTCTCTCTCACTTCTATACCTTTCTCATCCTTCCTTTTCCTTTCTGTCTTTCTTTTTTTTTTTATCTGCTATTTAAGATTTGAAAAAATGAAATGCGAGTTGAATTCTGATTGGTAGATACCCAAAGGAGAATAGAACGATCCAATTTATTTCTCAGCTTCTGAAAATTGTCTTTTTTTTTTTTCTGACTTTACTTTTATTTTTCCAACTTCCATAATGACTGTATGCGAAATGATGCACGAGAAAACGTATTAAATTTCTTCGAATCATGTTGGAACATGAACAACTCACAAATTATAAAAATTCTTTTAGAGCCTTTCTAAATACGAGGGTGTCAGATTGTTAATGAGTTGCAGTTTCAAAGAATCATAAGGCGACAGTATGACAAGAGTCATTTTCAAATGCTGTTCATAAGTTTGAATTTGCATTTAAGAAAAGATAACTGAAATATGTAAAGAAAAAAAAAAGGGAGATGATAGTTACGAAATTATCTAATTAGCAGTTAAATTCCTTTTCTAAGAAAGTAATTGCTTTTTTTGTCTTTCTATTGGTAGGAACTTAGCCTTTATTACTGTAGAATAAAATATGGATGAAAGTTCAATTATTAGTAATTTTTGTTAAACGGATACTATGATTATAATCAAATAACAAAATTAAAATTAAGCATTTTGAAATGAAGAAGGTAAAATATAGAAAAAAAAAGAATTAATGTACAAAAATACAGAAATGAATTATTTAGTCATTTTAATAAATTTATATCAATTTACTGAAATATTTGATTCAACGGAAATATTTTCTTTTTAATATGATTTCTAACAGAACAAATATATCATAGCATTAAATATTTAAACAAAATATTTTAGATTATTTAATCATTTCAAATTCTTTTATATAATGGTTTGGTAGTAAAGAAGCTTAAAAGATAATGATTAAATCTATCAACTTGTTTTTTTATGTTTAGCTCGTTTCCAATTTACAAAAATGACTTTCACTAAATAGAAGGGAGTTTCAAAACAATTTATTATTTATTCTCGGAAGTTTAATCCTCGTTGTCAAACTTTGTTTTACATTTTCCAGTTTGATTTTTTTTAGTTAACATAAATAATCTCGGAATTTCTGAAATTCCTATCCAATTACAAATCTCCTCCAGTGTAAAAAAGACAACGATCTGGCTAACTCGAATCCGCTCAAAAATTTAGTACATGTCCTGCAGAAATACTGAACCGTCTAGTTTTGTGATTAACTTAATGACATCTGAAAGACAGAACCAAAAAACTTTACAGATATTTCCTTTGAAATTGGAAATAATATAAATAACTTTTTGAAGCAGTAAATATGATTCAAGTAACTTTGATTTCAATATTAAAATTATATAATGAAATTGAAGTCTTTGAAAATTTGAATATAGAGAAAAAAAATGTCAAAATCAGGTTCTTAAAATAAATGAGTATCTTTCTTAACATAAATAACTTCTTTAAGTCTTAAATTTCCGAATTAAAACAACAACAATGTATTTGAAATATAATGAGTTATTTTAGTAAACCTGATAACCATCATTATAATCAAATAAGCAAATTAAAATTACATATTTTTGAATAATAAATGAGAAATTGACAGAAAAATTAGAAATGTAAAAAAATACATAAATAAATTACATAGACATTGCAATAAACGTATATTGATTTACTGAAAGATTTGATGCAAATGAAATATTTTCTGTTTAGTAAGCCTTATAACAGAATAAAATTATCATTGCTTCAAATATTTAAAAAAAATATTTAGATTATTTAAACATTTCAGATTGTTTTTATATAATGGTTTTAGTAAAGAACTTAAAAGATAATGATGAAATCTATCAACTCTTTTTTTATATATATATTTAACTCATTTCCAATTTACAAAAATGTCTTTCAGTAAAGGGATGTGAGTTTCAAAACAATTTTGTATTTGTTCAAGGAAGTTTAATCCTCGTTGTCAAACTTTGTTTTACATTTTCCAGTTTGATTTTTTTAATTGACATAAATAATCTCTGTATTTCCGAGATTCCTATCCAATTACAAATCTCCTCCAGTGAAAAAGATAACGATCTGGCTAAAACGAGTTCATTCAAAAAAATTAATACATGTCCTGCAGAAATACTGAACCATCTAGTTTTACGATTAATTTAATGACATCTGAAAGATAGAACCAATGAAAATGGAGTAAATTTGGTCCTGGTGTTTCTATTTCGCTAGCCATTTTCTGTCACTTCTATACCTTTCTCATCCTTCCTTTTCCTTTCTTTCTTTCTTTTTTTTTTTTTATCTGCTATTTAAGATTAAAAAAAAAAAAAATGAAATGAGATGAATTCTGATTGGTTGATACCCAAAGGAGAATAGAACGATCCAATTTATTTCTCAGCTTCTGAAAATTGTCTTTCTTTTTTTTTTTTTTTTTTACTTTACTTTATTTTTCCAACTTCCATAATGACTGTATGCGAAATGAAGCACGAGAAAAAGTATTAAATTTCTCCGAATCAGAATTCGAAATTCGTTGGAACATGCAAAACTCACAAATTATAAGAATTCTCTCAGAGCTTTTCTAAATACGAGGGTGTCAGATTGTTAATGAGTTGCAATTTCAATAAATCATAAGGCAAGAGTCATTTTCAAGTGCTGTTCATAAGTTAGAATGGATGGATTTGCATTTAAGTAAAGGATAAATGAAATATGTAAAGAAAAAAAGAGTGTTTGTTAAGAAATTATCTAATTAGCAGTTAATTTCCTTTTCCCAAGAACGTAATTGCTTTTCCTCTGTATATTGACAGTTACTTACCCTTTGTTACAGCAGAATAAAATATGGATAGAAGTTCAATAATGAGTCATTTTTAATCAATGTAAAATAACTGCACATGCAAAATATAATTATGAATTGGTTATTAAATGTGTAAAAATACAAATTAAATATGCCTGATTCAATAATAATGACCGCCAACTAGCATGTTAAATTATTAAGGTTTTTTGATTGAGGGTTGTTGGTATTCACCATACATAGTCAAATCTCAGAAAGTGAGTAGACTTGGAGTTTCTACTAGTGAGTCTAGCATAAAATGGGAAATATATATTTACTGGGTTTCTTATAAATACTAGAAGGCGAACACTTATAGTTGGAAGATTTTGGGTTGGGAATTACTCTCATTTCGCTTAATAACACAATAAATCAGTGAATCTTGAGCATTACCTCCTTATACAGTACCTAAACATAATGACAAACACAACTACAAATATAATAACAAATAGGTGTGTTGTTCCCGTGTAAACAAATCTGCTGGTTAGTGATTAGCATAAACTATCAAAATTATGCATATATATTTACTGGATTTCTTATTAGTACGAGATTACGGAGACTTACAGTAGAAAGATATTTTTTAAAATTTTTTGAAGTGGAAGGGTGAGGGTATAACTTTAAAGATATTTGCTTTGTAGTCGTGAATAATATAAATATCTTTTTCGAACCAGTAAATATGATTCAAGTAACTTTGATTTCAATATTAAAATTAAATGACGAAATTGAGATCTTTGAAAATTGTGAATATAAGAAAAGAGAAAGAAATGTCAAAATCAGGTTCTTTAAATAAATCAGTATTTACAGTATCAGTATCATTCTTAACTTAAAAACTTCTTTAAATCTTAAATATCCGAATTAAAAACAAACAATGTATTAGAAATATAGAGCGTTATTTTAGTATATCTGATAACCATCATTATAATCAAATAACCAACTTAAAATCACGCATTTTGGAATAATAAATGAGGATGCACAAAAATACATAAATTATTTAGAAATAAACTGATTTACTGAAAGATTTTATACAATTGAAATATTTTCGATTTAGTAAGCCTTACAACAGAATACAATTATAGTGGATAAAATATTTTTAAATGAAAATTTTTTAAATTGTTTATTCATTTCAAATTTTTTGATAATGGTTTGCTAGTAAAGAAATTCAAAAGATAATGATGAAATCTATCAATTCGTTTCCAATTTAGAAAAATGGCTTTCACTAAAGGGATGCGAGTTTCAAAACAATTTAGTATTTTTTCTCTGAAGTTTAATCCTCGTTGTCAAACTTTGTTTTCCATTTTTTTTTTACATTACATTTTCCAGTTCGATTTTTTTTAATTGACATAAATAATCTGGGCATTTCTGAAATACCTATCCAATTACAAATCTCCTCCAACGAAAAAAGACAACGATTTGGCTAAAACGAGTCCGCTCAAAAAATTCAATACATGTCCTGCAAAAATACTGAACCGTCTAGTATTGTGATTAACTTAATGACATCTGAAAAATAGAACCGAAAGAAATGGAGTAAATTTTGTCCTGGTGTTTCTATTTCGCTAGCCATTTTCTCGCACTTCTATACCTTTCTCATCCTTTCATTTTCCTTCTTTCTTTCTTTTTTTTTTTTTTTTTTTCGAACTGCTATTTAAGATTTTTTTTAAAAAAGAAATGTGAGATGAATTCTGATTGGTAGATACCCAAAGGAGAATAGAACGATCCAATTTATTTCTCAGCTTCTGAAAATTGTCTTTTTTTTTTTTTTTTTTTTTTTTTTTACTTTACTTTTATTTTTCCAACTTCCATAATGACTGTATGCGAAATGATGCACGGGAAAAAGTATTAAATTTCTTCGAATCAGAATTCGAAATTGTTGGAACATGAAAAGCTCCCAAATTATAAGAATTCTCTGAGAGCTGTTCTAAATACGGGGGGGTGTCAGATTGTTAATGAGTTGCAATTTCGATGAATCATAAGACGGCATTATGACAAGAGATCATTTTCAAGTACTGTTCATAAGTTAGGATGTATGAATTTGCATTTAAGAAAATATAAATGAAGTATGCCAAAAAAAAGAGGTGATCGTTGCAAAATTATCTAATTAGCATTTAATTTCTTTTCGAAGAACGTAATTGATTTTCCTTTTCCGTACATTGGCAGTTATTTAACCTTTATTTCAGTAGAATAAAGTATATGGTAAGTAAAGTATAAGTATAGATAAGTATATAAAGTAAAGTATAGATGATAAGTAAATTTAGTGCTCTTGAAGAGATGATTTTCTAGCTAACTGCGCTTAATAAATTAATAGAGGAATTTGCTTACAACAGTTATTTGAGGTTTTGCTTATAATTTTAGTTTATTGTTTTGTTTAGATAGTAGTTTGTTGTTTTGTTTATAAATGTTGTTTGAGTGTTTCTAATCAACACCATGTTTACCATGTTGAAATATTCTACAGCCCGTGAAAATCAGTTTTCCTCGAAAGCCTCTTGTTTACATTTCCCCATCCTAAGTACTTTGTCCCCTAAAATAATATTTCACTTAGTAAATAAATATCATTGATTAATGTTAATAAAATGGATACATACAGTACAATTAAAATTTTTGCTATTAATATACCTTTGTTTCTGCCTAATTATTGACTGTTAATGAGTTAAACAAATTATGGTGCATAATTAACACTATAAAATTTTTTTAAGGAAATAGTTATACAAATAAAACTATATAAATTAATTAAATGTTCATTTTTTAAAAACAGTCATTTCTCTCGAATGTTGTACTTATTTTGAATCCTCTGATGTGGAATGCTTTAGTGATAAACAATACATTTATGACCAATAAAAGAAAAATCATCTTTATTTAAATACAGTTTTTTTAAATTTTCCATTAAATTTGAGATATTGTTATTGTTTAATTATTCATAATAATTTAAAGGAGAATGAAAAGTTATTTTTTTACTTTGAAAAAAATTATAATTCTACTTTCGAAAAACATTTTTTTCTTTATTTTATAAATTTTTCTGCTCTAAAAGAAAATACTATACGATTAAAATTTTTATAGTACACAAGTTAAATAATTTACTGTTACGGAATTGCATTTATGTTTTTGGATTACATTTGTAGATATCCTACTTTCTTTTAAAAATGCATTAAATGTATTCTGATATGCATTATTAAATAGTATATAATATTTTTGTATTCTGTTTTTTGTTGTATTATATATATTTATCCTTATAAAATTTATGAATTACAATTGTATATTTGAATTGTTTTCCATGTATGTAATTTGAAATGAGGATAAAATTTAAATTCAAATGTGAAATATGTTTTTCTAAGAAGTTAAATTTTTCAGCAAGACTTTATTCAAATTTATATAATAAACTGATTTCGTTAGAGATGTAAGTAAAGTATTTTCAATTAAATCCATATTTTTTATCATTCACACATATTAATTTTTTTTTTAAATAAATAGGCATAACGATCATGCCATTGATAAGGCAATCACTTAAAGAAACATTGTAAAATTAGCGTCAGAGAAATTATTCATTTCCATCACATAAAATGTAAATTTTTAACTTCATAACTAACGTCTTTCTCTATTTAACAATAATATTAGTCAATGCCAACTAGGTTGATGCAAGTCTAGCTATAAGATCGGGAATAAAATCTATCGATTCCAGAGTGGCAATGGGTTTTCAGAAGTTGCATGCGAGGTTTAATTTCCGGAGACCTGCAGCCCTCTACCTCCAACCCCTGGGGTCCTCACGAGAAACAAATGTCACGTGACCTCACATGCATGGGCAGTTTTTTTTGCATTTAGAATGTATTTGGCATTTGCACCTCATGAGAGTTGGAAAGAAACGATGTTCTTTTTATTAACTGAGTGGGATGTGAGAATAACAGTGGTTTAGTTTTTAAAATGTTTTAGAGGATTACTTTTTCCCTATAGAATTTTTAACTAAGTTAATAATGGATTTTTTTACACTACGTTGTTATGGTATGCACTTATCTATTTTTTAACATACAGAATTGAGCCATCTTGAAATGAAAGATTTGTATTTGTATTATACACGGCAAAGCCAAATTATTAATTTTTTTTTTTTGTAATTTCAGTAAAATATATACTTAAATAGTTTGTTGTTTATTTCCTTTTATAAAGTAAACAATGATTTTTTTCTGATTAAGAAGGATTAAATTTTGTATAAAAAATGATGTTATAATGTGTGAATTTTTTTCGACATTGGAAGGGTGCTCGTTCTAAATAAGAAAATGATGGGAAATTATAACAGGCCTCTATTAATTATCCTTCTCTTGGCAAAAGGATCTAAAATCAAACAATCCAACATTCGATAACCGAACTTATAGTTTTCACTATCTATACAATCTACTGATTACTTATCATTTATTAAGATGTTTTATTATGATAATTAGTCGCATGTCAAATTGTGATAATTAGTTATATTATGATAATTAGCCATATGTTATACTATTGTAATTAACTACGTTGTGCTATTATATTACGTTGTGCTATATATAATGTATACACATTTTAAAATAATAAACATAAAAATGAAATTTGAATGGCTAATTATTAATTTATAAATTAAATTGTTCTTTTATCTATTTCTCGACAACTTATAAAACTTCTTTCTTGATTTTTTTTCCTATTTAAATGCTTTCTAAATGAATCACTACAATAAAAAAATATGTAAAAAGCAATTATTTTCTTACAAAAAATAAATTTATATGACATATTTAATCTAATTTAATATACTTATTTAACTGTGCCCTAACAAATAGGTACTATACATTCTGTCAAGAAATATTATTAAGCAATTTTCTCTTTTGTAAATGCATTGAAATTAAGCTTCTTCGCAAGCCATTAAAAATAAAATGCTTATATATTTAATGGCACGCATCCTTGCGTGTTTAGTATTGGAAATAAAATGTAGTAGACTTTAACGAGAAAATGTAGTAGGTTTTCAACGAGAGAACTCAGGTCATTGAGAAAATGTAATAAGTTTTAATAATAGCTCTGTGCTTTGCAATAAATAAAGTATTTTTAAAGGGTTTGATAACAAGTTCGTGCAAATTTATGTGATTTTTTTTATGAATCATCAATAAAATATGCAATTTTTTAAATTTCAATAGCATTTTACTGGCTTTTAATTATCAACAAATATATTTAACTTAAATTATAAATATTTTCATGTTAATATCAAATAAAATCTATTTAAAGAAATAAAAATATTTATTCGATAACATTTTGATGGATTATTTATTTTTTTTTTTCTGCTTGAACAGTATTGTTTTTATTTGCCAATTAATATAATTTATTATTATACATTTATATAGTGATACATTTTTCATTACAATATCAACAAGTTGGAAAATAAAAATTACTTAAGAAGAATAATTAATTAGTCAGAGATAAAAATAATATAAAAATAATAATCTTATAGCAGTAATACTAAATTCTGATTCGTGTTTATAACGGTTAAAAATCAGAAAAATTTCTAATTAAGAAAATCATAAAGAAAATCATTCCATTAAATATTATATAGTTTTATATTAACTCACTAAATATCTCATTGATAAAATTTATTGACTCTATTGTGTTATAAATTTGTTATTTAATCCTAAATTATTATCCAAACATAATACACTAAAAACCTATGATATATTACTTCAAACCATAAAACAAATTCAATTTTTTATAAGGCATTCTTCTTCGGTTATATTTATTACCTTTTGCTTTAAACACCTAAGAAATAGAGATGAATGTTGTTTAGGATTCGATTCACTCCATTAACTGAAATATATATTATCCATCTTCTATTAAATTCGAGCTACTTCTAAACAACAACTAGCAGAAAGATACATCAACTCGTCCTTACTTATATGAAAGGAATTTTTGATATTGATATTTATTGGATATGATGCATGACGTTCATAATTCAACTGGTTAAGTTGTTCTTTTCAAAAGAAAAACATTAAATATATTTCAATACTGTCTATTATCATTAATCCTTTAATATAAATTAGCCTTGAGTTGCACAATTTTTAAAATAAAGTTTAATTGCATTAAAATCAGTTAAAAATAATCATTAATTGAAATTATGCTTATAATAAACATTAGCACAATCCAATTTATATCAATTAAATAAACATTTAGATACCTATAAACGTAAAGAGAGAGAGATAGAAAAAGAGAGAATGAAAAGAGAATGAGAGAGAAAGAAAAAGAATGAGAGAGAGAGAAAGAAAATGAGAATGAGAAAAAAGAGAATGAGAAAGAAAAGAGAGAGAGAGAGAAAAAGAGAGAGAGAGAAAATCATGTAATTAAATTTCATTATATAGTTTTATATTAACTAAATAAATATCTCGTTGATAAAATTTATTTACTCTATTGTGTTATAAATTATTTTTTAATCCTAAATTATTATCCAAACATAATACACTAAAAAGCCTATGATATATTACTTCAAACCATAAAACAAATTCAATTTTTTGTAAAACATTCTTCTTCCTTTATATTTATTATATTTTGCTCTTAAGCGCCTAAGAAATAGAGATGAATGTTGTTTAGGATTCGATTCACTCCATTAACTGAAATATATTTTATCCACCTTCTATTAAATGCGAGCTGCTTGGAAACAACAACTAGCAGAAAGATATATCAACTCGCCCGTACTTATATGAAAGGAATTTTTGATATTGATATTTATTGGATATGATGCATGACGTTCATAATTCAACTGGTTAAGTTGTTCTTTATAAAAGAAAACATTAGATATATTTCAATACTGAATTAAATTCTATTATCATTAATCACTTAATAGAATTTAAGCATGAGTTGCGCAATTTTTAAAATAAAGGTTAATTGCATTAAAAATCAGTTAAAAATAATCATTAATTGAAATTATGCGTATAATAAACATAAGCAAAATACAATTTTTATCAATTAAAAAAACCGTTTAGATACGTAAAAACGTAAAGAGAAAGAGAAAAACATTCCATTAAATTATATTATATAGTTTTATATTAACTAAACAAATATCTCGTTGATAAAATTCATTTACTCTATTGTGTTATAAATTAGTTCTTTAATCCTAAATTATTATCCAAACATAATACACTAAAAACTTATGATATATTACTTCAAACCATAAAACAAATTCATTTTTTTGGTGAAGCATTCTTCTTCCTTTATATTTATTATATTTTGCTCTTAAGCGCCTAAGAAATAGAGATGAATGTTGTTTAGGATTCGATTCACTCCATTAACTGAAATATATGTTATCCACCTTCTATTAAATGCGAGCTGCTTGGAAACAACAACTAGCAGAAAGATATATCAACTCGTCCGTACTTATATGAAAGGAATTTTTGATATTGATATTTATTGGATATGATGCATGACGTTCATAATTCAACTGGTTAAGTTGTTCTTTTAAAAAAAAAACATTAAATATATATAGTACTGTCTATTATCATTAATCCCTTAATAGAATTTAGGCTTGAGTTGCACAATTTTAAAATAAAGGTTAACTGCATTAAAATCAGTTAAAAATAATCATTAATTGAAATTATGTGTATAATAAACATAAGCAAAATCAAATTTATATCAATTAGAAAAAACTTTTAAATACGTAAAAACGTAAAGACAGAAATAATTCCATTACATTATATTATATAGTTTTTATATTAACCAAATAAATATCTCATTGATAATATTTATTTACTCTAATGTGTTATAAATTATTTTTAATTCTAAATTATTATCCAAACACAATACACTAAAAACTTATGATATATTGCTCCAAACCATAAAGCAAATTCAATTTTTTTACGAAGCATACTTCTTCCTTCATATTTATTATATTTTGCTCTTAAGCCCCTAAGAAATAGAGATGAATGTTGTTTAGGATTCAATTCACTCCATTAACTGAAATATATTTTATCCACCTTCTGTTAAATGCGAGCAGTTTGGAAACAACAACTAGCAGAAAGATATATCAACTCTTCCTTACTTATATGAAAGGAATTTTTGATGTTGATATTTATTGGATATGATGCATGACGGTCATAATTCAACTGGTTAAGTTGTTCTTTATAAAATAAAACATTAGATATATTTCAATGCACTCTATTATCATTAATCACTTAATAGAATTTAAGCTTGAACTGTAGTAAAATTTTTGAAATAAATTCATATTTTCCTCACGATTAATTGCATACAATCAGTTAAAGAAATGTTCCTTAATTGAAATTACATGTATAATAAACATGAACAAAATTCATCTTATATGTGTGAAAAACTTTTAGAACTATATATATATATATATAAGATAAGCATGACAAATTATAATATTTAAGGGAACATAGATTACTTTTTAATACTTTATTATATTTTCTTATAAAATTGAAATATTGCAATGTACAATTTAAAATTTATTCATTAAAAAAGAACTGAAAATTATTTTCAGTTTAAACCGCTTTTTCTTTTTCTAATAACTTTTCACATTTCGCATTACATTCGTATAGGATTATCCTCGTAATGCCGCGGCCTATTCTACATTTATAACGGCTTCAGGAAGATGGCCACTTTCAGATCCTTGGAAAAACTTTAATTTTTATTAACAATCCTTGTATACATATATACAGAACTCTATTTATAAAAAATGAAAAGTAAAGATAATTTAATTCACAGGTGCAATTCATTCCAATGGCGGAGATTTCCAGAGTTCTCGAATCTAGGACAAATGTAATGCACTGGTCTGCGGCAGAAATAATTAAGAATAAATCAAAGAAATTGAAATAAAATCGGTATATTTTCAATAATTGGTATTCTCTAACTCGTTTTTGCTATGCTGCTATGATTTCAAACGCTAACTAAATTTCGAAAATATCAATCAATAATTTTAATTAATTTAATAATTTAAATTTTTCTTACAAATCAGTATTTCTTATATTTCTGTCTATGATGAATCATATAACTGTATATGGTGTAGTTTTCCTTCAAAAACATTAATAAACGAAACTGGTATAACAACTTTTTGGTACGAGAAACAATCCAAAAGCAGGCATTTAAATTTTGATCTTTAGAAGGAATTTCAATCCAATTTAATTTTTGAAATTGGTATCATTTTAAAAGTATTGAATTTGCATGTGAAATATACCATATATACAAAAAGAGTATTCCACTAATTATAATTCAATTTCGATACAAAGAAGCAATTTTAATGAGCAGCTTATTGAATTTCATTCGGAGAAAAATTCAGGAGATTTAAAAAGAGAAACTATGTTTGAAATGAGTCTTAGAAGTCACGAAATTATATATATATGTTTTTGAAAACTCATAAAATGTTGCATATGAAATAACTTTGAGACAAAATATTAATACACGACAAATGAATTTTTGTGTACGCTATTTCAAGAAATTAGGGATCAGGAAATTATGTTGACTTTAGTTTTGGGTTTTTTTCTTTCGATAGGCTAAATTTGGGATTTCACATGCTGGTATAGCATAAAAGTAATTTCTTTTACTTGGGTAATGATATTATTTAGTAAAAGGTTTTGCTAATACTACACATTAAAGAAACCAAATTTGTTTGTCGCTTTAACAAATCGTTTAAATAATGTGTCATCAAAATATTCTTCGATTCACTTAAATTATTAAATTATCATTTTTGAAATTCTAATGACTTTCTATGTTTAAAAAAATTAATGAATCTTTATAAAAAACATATCCTGTGCTAGAATTTCGTAATGTATTTTATTTGAATCATATAAGAATCACCCCAAAGTGTATAACTTTTCACAACGTAAATTTTTCAGTTATAGTTTAAATAGAAAATGTAATATAAAAAACATCTACCCTAATGCAAAAATAATACAACAGTGTAACAAAGTGCTCAGAGGAAAGAATTTACCATCCAAAGATTCATTATAAAAAATTGACACGTAAATAATTGCAAAATTTTCATCACAAAAAAGTTAATATGTCTTGAAAAAATTAGATAAGTAGGTTTTGAAATAGAAATAGGTTTGAAATTAGGTTTCGAAGTAGAAAAAGAACAATTAAACATTAGATTGCAATTTTAATCTTTAATTTACTTTCAATAAAGCTTTAGCTTTAAGTAACAAAAAGCAAAATTCAGCATAAATAACAAAAATTCAATTGACTTCTTTTTAAAATGGCAACTTAAAAATATATGAACTTATTTAAGTAAATGAGCGCTTTGTTATAAATGCATTTCAAACAACGTATGTATAAAAATATCGAATGTTGGCTGGATTAAACTGTTTATTTATGGATATCTTTATCTGATGACATAGGAAATATAAATGCTCGCCTTATATTAAATTCATATGTTTAGTTCCCGTTAAAATGTTTTAACGGATCGTTTATTTCCCTAATCTAAATATCTCTTTTTCTCTACCAGAATGATTCCACTAAAATCTAAATTTAATCCAAATTCCACTTGAAGGCTACTACAAAGATGCGAAAAGGATATCAGCCACGTAACAAAATTCTTGCCCGAACCGAGATTAGCAAACCGACCGTTTCAAAGAGCGGCACCATAAGCAATTTGAATTTCAAAAGGCTCAACTTTTCCACAAAGCTCAACGAAATAGGACCACTCGATTCCAGCATAGTACCACTTTTCCTCATACGCTAGACCATGCAGAGAGAAAGAGATGGTCGGGAATTAATTCCAAACTTTGCCGGTTTGCGTGCTGGTCAGCAGGTACGAGACACCTTGTACTCATCCGTCATCTATTTTCATTTCCTAACCAAGACAGTGCGTGTCAAATACCGCATTGTATCATTCCTCCTCATTTTACGAGCGAGTCATTGCTATAACTCAATAGGAATGGATGCAATAATGAATAAGAGAAACTATATTAAATGGCTGATTTAACTGGGGATGATGGCGTAATGTTTTTGTTTCGCCAAATATTCTGTAGCAAAAAGAAGAACAGATGGTATTGCATCAGTAGATTGCTAACTGCATGTGAGGTATAAAAAATGAAGCATTTATTTGCGATATCATTAAACAATGCATTGCTTGGCAGTTTCGATAAATATGTTTTATGGTATGTATGATCATTTGCAACTACTTCAAATTTTTAAGATATAAATTTTATAAAATCTATTAATTTAAGTTGTTTCGTAGTTATTTTAAATTTATTTATGATTAAATTTTAAATATTAGGATTATTATTTTTAGTTGTTCGTCTGCAGAAAGTTTATTATAATTTCATTACTATATTTAAATTAAAGATGATTTAATTACGTTAAATTGTTTCTAATAAAGTATTGTCAAATTATACATAAGGAATGTTTTAATTATTCTAATAAAGAATAAATAGAAGTAGATGGAATGTATATATTTTACATTAAAAAAAAAAAGTTGAAAAATGAAATTGTTTTTTTAAATTTGCTGTCTACTAATACATACTAATAAATTGTTGTCTATTTATATATAACTCCATATTTTTTTAATTTAAAACAATTATGACATTTTTAGAAATTCAGAATTTAAAAAAAAAATATATGATAACTTAAAAATATATGTATTTATTTAACAAATGAGGACTTTATTATATATGTATTTCGAACAACATTTGAATCAAAACATTGCCTTGATTAAATTGTTTATGTTACATAAATATCTTTATCTTGTGATATCGGAAATATAGAAGCTCGCCGTGTATTAAATTCATATGTTTAGTTTCCATTTAAAATTCTTTAACGGATCGTTTAGTTTCCACTAATCTAAATGTCTTTTTCTACCGGAATGATTCTACAATAATCTAAATTTAATCCAAATTCCACTTCAAAGGGTTCACTAAGATGCGAAAAGGATATCAGCCACGCAACAAAATTCTTAGCCGAACCTGGAGATTAGCAAACCGACCATTTCAAAGAGCGGCACCATAAACAATTTGCCCTTGAAAAGAGTTTAACTTTCCCACAAAGCTCAACGGAATCTCAGGACCACTCGAGTCTAGCATGGTATCACTTTTTCCTCGTGCTCAAAACATGCAGAGAGAAAAAGATGGTCAGGAATTAATTCCAAACTTTGCTGGTTTGCGTGTTGGTCAGCAGGTGCGAGACACCTTGTACTCATCCGTCATCTATTTTTCATTTCCTTAACCAAGACAGTGCGTGCGAATGTCGCATTGTATCATTCCCCCTGGTTTTACGAGCGCCCCATTGTTATAACTCAATAGGAATGGATGCAATAATGAATAAGAACAACTATAATAAATGGCTGATGTAACTGCGGATGATGGCGTAATGTTTTTGTTTCGCCAAATATTCTGAACAAAAAAAGAAGAAATGGTATTGCATCAGTAGATTGCTAACTGCATGTGATGTGTAAAATGATGTATTCATTTGCGATACCATTACACAACTCATTGCTTGGCAGTTATGATAAATATATTTTATGGTAGTTGGGATCATTTGCAACTATTTCTGTTTTCAAGTTATAAATTTTATAAAATCTATTGATTTAAACTGTTTCGTAATTTTAATTGTTTTGAATTGTTTTAAAAACTTTTTATTTAAATTTATTTTAAAAGTATTCATGATTAAATATTAGTAGCAAGTATTACTATTATTTATTTGAATTTTTCTCGTCTGGAGTAAATTTATTGTAAATAAATTACTATTTTTAAACTAAAGATGATTTAATCACGTTAATTTTTTTCAAATAAAGTACAATCAAATATATACATAAGGAATATTTTAAGTATTCTAATAAAGTATATATATAATTAAATGAAATGTATATATTTCTACATAAAAAAAAAAACAAAAAAACATAATATTGTAAAACATTTGTAAATTAATTTGTTTCTTAAAATTGTGTTCTACTAATATATACAAAATAATTTGTTGTCTACATATATATATATATAATTTAATATTTTTTTAATTTAAAAAAAATGTATGACCTTTCAGAAATTCAGATTTTTAAAAATGTATAAAATATATATGGACTTAGTTAAGCAAATGATTACTTTATATTATACATTTATTTTAAACAAAGTCTGAATGTAAGAAACAACATCAAATGCTGCCAGGATTAATTTTTTATTGTTAATATAAATATCTTTATCCAGATGATACAGGAAATATAGAAGCTAATCATATATTACATTCATATATTTAGTTCTCATTAAAATTCTTTTAACAGATCGTTTAGTTTCCGCTAATCTAAATGTATCTTTTCTCTACCAGAATGATTCCAATATAATCTAAATTTAATCCAAATTCCACTTAACGGGTACAACTAAGATGCGAAATGGATAACAGCCATGCAACAAAATTCTTGGGCCGAACTGAGATTAGCAAACCGACCATTTCAAAGAGCGGCACCTAAGCAATTTGCACTTGAAAAGAGTTTAACTTTCCCACAAAGCTCAACAGGACCACTCCAGTCTAGCATAGTACCACTTTTCCTCGTACTCAAAACATGAAGAGAGAAAAGAGACGGTCGGGAATTAATTCCAAACTTTGCTGGTTTGCGTGTCGGTTAGCAGGTGCGAGACACCTTGTACTCATCCGTCATGTATTTTTCATTTCCTAACCAAGACAGTGCGTGCCAAATACCGCATTGTATCATTCCCCATGGTTTTACGAGCGCCCCATTGTTATAACTCAATAGGAATGGACGCAATAATGAATAAGACCAACTATAATAAATGGTTGATGTAACTGGGAATGATGGTGTAATATTTTTGTTTCGCCAAATATTCTGGAGAAAAAAGAAAAGAAATGGTATTGCATCAGTAGATTGCTAACTGCATGTGAGGTATAAAAATTGATGTATTTTTTGCAATACCATTAAACAACTCATTGCTTAGCAGTTACAATGAATATATTTTATGGTATTTATGATCATTTGCAAAATTTCTATTTTCAAGTTGTACATTTTATTAATATCTATTGATTTAAATAGTTTTGTAGTTATTTTAAAAGTACTTTTGATTAAATTTGTAAATATTAGGTTATTAATTTTAGTTGTTTATCTGGAGTAGGTTTATTGTAATTTAATTACTATAGTTAAAATAAAGATGATTTCATCACGTTAAATTTTTTTCTAATAAAGTATTGTCAAATGACATTCATAAGGAATGTTTTAAGTATTCTAATTAAAAATGAATAGTAGTAAATGAAATGTATATATTTCTACATTAAAAAAACCATGATGTTGTAAAGCAGTCACTAAATGAATTTGTTTTTTTTTTTTTAATTTTTGTCTACTAATACATGCTAATAAGTTGTTGTCTACTTATATATAATGTAATATTTTTTTTTAATTTAAAAAAAAAATTATGACACTTTCAGAAATTCAGGATTTTTAAAAATGTATGATAACTTAAAAATATATATATTTATTATTTATTTTAAAGAATAAATGTTTTAAATAATAATGTGTTTTATTATAAATGCATTCAATCAACATTTGTATCAAAACATCAAATGTTGCGTGGATTAAATTGTTTATGTAATATACAAGAATATTTTTATCTCATGATATAGGAAATATAGAAGCTCGCCTTATATTAAATAAATATCTTTAGATTCCATTAAAATTCTTTAACGGATCCCAGAGTTTCTACAAATCTAAATGTCTCTTTTCTCTACCAGAATGATTCCACTATAATCTAAATTTAATCAAATTCCACTTCAAGGGTACTACTAAGATGCGAAAAGGATACCAGCCACGAAACAGAAATTCTTGGCGAACCGAACGGAGATTAGCAAACCGACCGTTTCAAAGATCGGCCCCACAAACAATTTGCACTTGAAAAGAGTTTAACTTTTCCACAAAGCTCAACGGAAAAGGACCACTCAAGTCTAGCATAGCACCACTTTTTCCGTCGTTGCAAAGACATTTAGAGAGTCCAAGAGATGGTCGGGAATTAATTCCAAACTTCGCTGGTTTGCGTGTAGGTCAGCAGGTGCGAGACACCTTGTACTCATCCGTCATCTATTTTTCATTCCCCAACCAAGACAGTGCGTGCCAAATACCGCATTGTATCATTCCTCCGGTTTTTACGAGCGCCCCATTGTTATAACTCAATAGGAATATGATGCAATAATGAATAAAGCAAATATAATAAATGACTGATGTAACTAGGGATGATGGCGTAATGTTTTTGTTTTGCCAAATATTCTGGAACAAAAAAGAATAAAATGGTATTGCATCAGTAGATTACTAACTGTAGTGCGGCGTAAAAAATGATATATTTATTTGCGATACCATTACACAACTCATTGCTTGGCAGTTACGATAAATATATTTTATGGCTTTTATGATCATTTGCAAACTATTTTCAAGTTATAAATTTTATAAAATCTATTGATTTAAATTTGTTCTTTGTTATTTTAAAAATATTTTTTTGATTAAATTGTAAATATTAGGATTGTTAATTTTAATTGTTAGTCTGAGTAAATTTATTGTAATTTAATTACTATATTTAAATTAAAGATGCTTTAATCCCGTTAAATAGTATAGTAAAATTATATACATAAGGAATGTTTTAATTATTCTAATAAAGAATAAATAGAAGTAAATGGAATGTATATATTTACATTAAAAAAACATTATGTTGAAAACATTTGCTAAAATGAATTTGTTTTTTAAATTGCTGTCTACTAATATATACTAATAAATTATTGTCTAATTATTTATAATTCAATATATATATTTTTAATTTAAAAAAAAAAAATATTTCGCTTTCAGAAATTAAGGATTTTAAAAAAAATTGCTACTTATTAAAAAATATATGTACTTATTTAAGCAAATGAGTGCTTTATTATAAATGAATTTCAAATAACATTTGTATCAAAACATCAAATGTTAACTGGATTATATACATACTGGATATTGCATTGCCTGGTCGTTTATGTTTCCTGGATATTCATAAATAAATAATATGTTATATGAATATCTTTATCACGTGATACAGGAAAAATATAGAAGTTCGCCTTATATTAAATTCATATGTTCAGTTTACGTTAAAATTTTTTAACGAATCGTTTAGTTTCCACTAATAAAATGCCTCTTTTCTCTACCAGAATTATTCCGCTATAATCTAAATTTAATCCAAATTCAAATCAAGGGTACTACTAAGATGCGAAAAAGGATATCAGCCACGCAACAAAATTCTTGTGGAACCGAACCGAGATTAGCAATTCCAGCATTTCAAAGAAACTGTTACCATAAGCAATTTGCACTTGAAAAGAGTTTAACTTTCCCACAAAGCTCAACGAAATAGGACCCCTCGAGTCTAACATAGTACCACTTTTCCTCGTGCTCAAGACATGGAGAGAGAAAGAGATGGTCTGAATTAATTCAAACTTTGCTGGTTTGCGTGTTGGTCAGCAGGTGCGAGACACCTTGTACTCATCCGTCATCTATTTTTCATTTCCTAACAAAGACAGTGCGTGCCAAATACCGCATTGTATCATTCCCCCGGTTTTACGAGCGCCTTATTGTTATCTCAATAGGAATGGATGCAATAATGAATAAGAGCAACTATAATAAATGGCTGATGTAACTGAGTATGATGGCGTAATGTTTTTGTTTCGCCAAATATTCTGGACCAAAAAAAAGAAGAAATGGTATTGCATCAGTAGATTGCTAACTGCTTGTGATGTATAAAAATGATGTATTCATTTGCGATACCATTACACAACTCATTGCTTGGCAGTAACGATAAATATATTTTATGGTATTTAGGATCATTTGCAACTATTTTTATAATTTTCAAGTTATAAATTTTATAAAATCTATTGATTTAAATTGTTTCCTTGTTATGCTAAAGTTTATTTAAAAGTATTTATGATTAAATTTTAAATATTGGGATTATTTATTATTTTAATTGTTTGTTTGCAGTAAGTTTATTGTAATTTACTTTGGCATATTTAAATTATTATAATAAAAGATGATTTAATCAAGCTAATAAAATATAGTGAAATTATTCCCATAAAGAGCATTTCATGTATTTTAATAAGAATAAATAGAATTAAATCAAATTTATATATTTTCACATTTAAAAAATAAAAGAACATGACTTTGTAATAAACTTGTTTCATAAAGTTGTTATCTACTTATATTTCAAAATTTATAACTTTTGTTTTATTTTACTAGTAACAATTTTATAGCACTCACGAGTAGCTTGTCTAATCATGAAATAATTTAATTTTACAGTAAAAATTTTTTTGTTATTTTTATTTTTTATTTTCGATATTCAAAGTTTTCGAGGAAAAAAATTTTCACATGTTACATGTATACACATACATACATACATGTTAACATACGATACATTAATTTTTTTGTAACTACAAATAAAAAAAAATTGTAATTTAAGTATAAAATGTATAAAGCATTTTCATAATATCCTTTAGTTTTCGAAAAATTTGTTGTCTTTAGTAATATTTTAAATTTATAATTTTTTTTTATTTTGGAGAATTTATAACATTGCATTTTAGAAAGATTTTCTATTAATAAAAACAGTAACTTTTATACTATAAAATTCAAGGGTTTTTTTTTTTTCCATTTTGAATATACACAGTTTATGAAAAATAAAAGTTTTACATCTAACATAATATAAATTCATTTTGCAACTGCAAATAGATTTATTTTTAAAAATATATAAAAAGAATTTTTCGAAAATTCGTTATTTTTTCCAGACATAACATATTAGTAAGCAAAATTTTAAATAAGCTGTAGCCTAAAAAAATAAATTTGTTAAAGTCTGTAATATATTTTGCTATGTAAATAGTTATAAAACTAAGTTATTGGTACATTAACAGTTATCTATAAATTACGTTATTTATAGATACTATTATAATTGTTTATAAAACGAACAATATTAAGTTTTTCTATTGATATGGCTTTAAATATTTTATACTATTACATTGACATCATACGTCACGAAACGATTTTTTTTTCAAAACATATAATTTTATTCGATAGTATTATAATGATAAAGAAACTCAAAGGGTTCTCTTGTACCATTCTCAATTAATGATAAAATATATTTGATAATCTTCTTAGTATTTTGGAACATGAAATTTTTACAAAACAGGGGTGGCCAACCCACGGCCCTGCCTTGAATATCTTTGTAGCCTGTGACATTTATCACATTTTTACAAAATATATTTATCTTATAATGGCCAAAATAGTGGAAAAATCAATATATTAATAAAGCACATTATGTGAGCATATTTTATTTTTAAAATTAACATATTAATTAATTCATATTTAAAATTTAACTGCTGAAGTTATAAAAAACAATTAGCTGTGATTTGTAAATTTTTTTTGAGATAGGCAGATAGATATTGCCTGTTTTATTTAGGGTAAACTCATAAATAAAACAGGCAATATCTGTCATATTCATAAAAATATTGCAGTTATGAGTTCTCAGAATAATAAATTATATTATGTGAACTATGATGCGTGCGCATCTTGGAACATCTAATATAAAAGGTTCTATGTTTCACTTTAAGTGACCTCAGCAGATGGCAGTAACCTTCTCCAGATACTCACAGTTGATGGTTGATAACAGAGCAAACCAGAGTATTAGTTCAAGTTGTTAGAGCTTTTGGTTCAACTTAACCTGCGAATCGTTTTTTTTTTTTTTTTGTTTGTTTTGTTTTTTCGAAAATAAAATTGACCAAACACAAAAAATATGCTGAAAAACATAATGGACGCAACACTCCATTATGATGTGCAAATACCCAAATTGAGATCGATATCGATTTGTAGAAGCTAAGTGAAAAGAGTGGTGAAACAAATATCGCACTAGTAAAAATATTTTTAAGGATTTAATTTTTTTTTTTTTTAATTCATTTATATTTATCTATATATATGTATTTATATTTCCTTTTTTAGTGTTATATATTTCTTTTATTAATGTATATATTAATATCATTATTTTATAGTATTTCTGTTTACATGTAAGAATATTAGTAAACACAAAAATATGCTCATTATGTTTCACTCAAAAAATGTTTATACTTGGTCTAAATCTAATATGGGAATATATAATATCATATGCATATCCCAGAGTTATGATGCATTTCCAAAGTAGCCTGCAAGATTATTTGGATTGATTGGTCAACCCTGTTCTAAAACTTTTAATAGAGAAACTATAGAAGGTTTAAAAAAACTTATTTCATTCAAAATTTTCTGAGAGTTGGACATTTTTACCAATTTTTAGAATCAGGGGAAGGACGAACATGTTTAGTAAAATAAATATTTTATTCCCCTCTTTTCCAATAAGACATCCTTTTATTATCTGCCCCGTAAACTCCAAATTTTAAAAAGTTATAACTTCTTTGGGTGATAAAAACTATTCTCTGAGATCACAATTCATCGTGTAGAACTTCCGTTAGGCCTTCCAAAAAGATTTTCAGATTGTCTTTCCATGGGCAACAAAAAATAATCACCAGACAGGCTGAATCGATTCGACCACTGGCAACCTAATCTACACATTTTCCAATGCAGTACACGTAAATGGCGTGAATAAAGATGAATTGTTTTAGAGTAACACTTTAACATGACAACTCAAATATAAATTAGCCAACTAGCTATTCTTCTTTATGTGAAGAAGATATCAAAAACTATTTTGCCAAAGTTTAATTTTCCAAAGAAAACAAATATTATTATTTTTTTTCTATTTGTGAATTAAATGTTTGATGCTTTTAAAGATTTAGTTTTTCAAAAACAAAAAATTAGTTTTGAAAATTAAATTTTATTACTTTTTTTTTCTTTTTACGCGTTAAAGTAAACAATTATTTTATTAAATGCAAATAACATGATTCAAAATAACAAACATTATTGTAATTTGTTTCCTTTTAAAAAAGTATAAAATCTTATCAGTTCATTAATTGTGCTGAACGAACGACATAAAGACCAAACCTACATGAATGAAATTTTTGTTGCTTTTAAAAAGATTTAGTTTTCAAAAAAAATTAGTTTTCGAAAAATTATTTTTTTTTTTACTTTTTTTTTCCTTTTTAACGCATTACAGTAAGCAATCCTTTTATTAAAAATACAAATAACATGACTTAAAAGAACAAACATTATTATAATTTGTTTCCCTTTTAAACGTATAAAGCATATCGGTTCACTCATTGTATTGAAAGAAGCATAAAAGACCAAACCTACGTGAGTGAAATTTTTTGTTGCTTTTAAAAGATTTATTGCAATAAAGTCTCGTAATCTTTTGAAGGAGTGACACTTATTGGTCTCTCGAAGATAGTTCCAAATAGGTTTGGGTCTTTAAAAAAAAAGGCCAAAAAAAAAGCGCCAAATCTTTTCTAAAATATCCCAGTCGAGCTACTTTCGAGATTAAATTGGTCAACTCAATTGCTCTTAGCTGTCTTCCGTAGACGAGGGAAGAAGTGTAAGATGCCCCCATGTGATTTATGTCTTAAATAAAATGGGGTACCAAATATTCCTAAACACGAGGACATGCATGGATCCAAGATATTATCTGTATAATTAAGAGCAGGCCTTGTTGAGTAAGAAAATATACTTGCTTGCATTGCTCACAAATATATTTCATTTATCTAAATAGATTCCCACAATAGCAGGCAATGTTTCTTTTCATTATTTATGTGAAATAACACTCTCTTTAAGCGATTCTTTTATACATGAAAGTTGTTTTAAGTGAAGTGTCCAATACAAACAAATATATATTGGCCAGTATGGATAATAAAGTGTTGTTCATTTTCCAGAGAACAAAAACAATTATAATGGTTCGTTAGGTCCTTAACGTTTATTTGATCATAAAGTCCATTTGACAAGTTATTTTGCTTTCTGAACAATACCATCGTACGATAAAAAAAAATAGTATATATATATATATATATATATAGTTACTTTTGCACTAGATTAATTTTATATTTTTCTTCTTAAATCAGTAGATGTTTTCAATCTTGTAGTAAAAGTTTACAGTAAATTAAACAATTGAATTGTGAAATAACAATTTCTTTGAGGATTCTTTTTATACATGGAAAAGTTGTTTTATGAAGTGTCCAATACAAACAAATATATATTGCAGTATGATAATAAAGTGTTGTTCATTTGTGAGAACAAAACAACTATAATGGTTCGTTATGGTCCTAACGTTTACTCTGATCATAACGTCCATTTGACAAGTTATTTTGCTTTTATGAACACATCATAGTACGATAAAAAATTGTGGTATATATATATATATATATATAAGTTACTTTGCATCTAGATTTCACTTTATATTTTTCTTTCCTTTTTTTAAATTGGGTAGATGCTTCATGTTTTCAATCTTGTAGTAAAAGCTACAGTAAATTCACACAGTTTACTTACAGTAAAAGTTTCCCAACCATTTTAATGAAAACGAGCAAACAAAAGAAAATGGCAATCTTCAACCTGTTATTTAAGTCGCCCTAACCGGAATCTTAGAGTGCGTCGAATAGGCAAAATTAGAAATTGCTGCTTAAATAAATGTATATCAAAACATGATCCTTGAAACAAACTATATGTTCATGTATTTTTTAATCTAAACACTTTAATGATCACTTATGCTTACAATTTCTTACAATATAATTTCTTTTAATTGTACCCTATTAGTAACTTGATAAATCCTCTCCTATCACTGGCATTATTTAAATATTTTTTTTTTGGATAATACGTGCCATTATTAATGTGCAAATATTTGATACTAATTTAATATAATGCTGCCATATATTAACTATATTATTAATCAAGTTATAATCTACTTTATTATCTACTTAATAATCTATTTAATTGGGTAACTCAATTGCAATTTTTAAAGATGCAACTAAATCTTCGCTATTTTAGTAAAAATATTAATATTTTTATATTACTGTTTCTCAAACTCAATTCTTGTATATATAGTTTTGTTTCGATTTTTAAATACAAAAATTTGAACATTTTTAAATCCTTTTCACTGTTACTTTATTACTTACTTACAAAACCCCACATTTACTATAAGGGTTTAATCCCTGTTATAAACACCAACATTTTATCACATAAATACTTTATTATTTACGTAAAATTCAGTTTATAAAAACTTTATTTTTAAACCTCTGGAAACACGTCTGCAAGAAATAATAAAATACCTTTTACTGTTATAAATAAAAACTTAAATACATATTTAAAATACTGCATAAAATTTAGTACCACAAATGGTATGATAATAATTTTGGTATGATAAAAATTTGTTTCAACAATCTATGAGCAATTTGCATCTCTTCATATTCCTAAGCTATACTTAATATTCAGCTAAAAAGTAGAAACCCATTATTAAAAACAAGTCATTTAAAAGTGACTTTGTATCTGAACATTATTCAATTAAAAGAT
>BPLR01017014.1:0-18257 GCA_021605095.1 Caerostris extrusa
GTTACGTAATAAAGCATGTATTTCAAGAAAAAGAAATGTGGAAACACCAAACACTAGCTTTCTGAATATTTCCACATTACCATTTATTCCAGGACAATTTAATTACTATAAACAATTAATTAAGAAATCCAAAATAAACGGAATATATTAGGAATTAGTACATTTTATAGTAAACTGATTTATAATTTTTATGTTCAAATATCTATCTTTTATGTAAGTATGTAGCTGTGTGCTTATAATTTTTTTCGTATTCAAAAACATCTGACAGCGCATGTTTGAAAAGACAACAAAGGATCCTTTTAATAGAAAATCAAACCATGCCATTTATACATTAAAATAAAAACATGGATATATTCTAAAATTACATGTGTATATATTAAATGCATGGAAATGTTTGAAAAATTTCAATCCGTTGAAGGACAAATCTTTTAAAAGTTTAGTAAATTTTACATTAAGTGAAAAGTGAATACTTTAAAATCAAATAAAGAATTAAAAATTCATTTAGCATGATGAATTATAAACTTGATGAAAAGGAAGTTTAAGCTTAGAAAAATATTTTCTCCCATTTTTATAATGATTTGGAGAATATGAATGTTGGTCAGATACAGATCCTATCTTCTTAAAAAAAATCTTATAGTATTTTTGCTATTTTCCTCATTAAAATCTTTATTAGAATATCTCTTTAAAAATGCAAATAGCTCTACAAGATAATTAAATATCTCCTACTATGTAATTAGTATGTATAATACTTAACTGCAAGCTTATTAAAAGGATTATTACTTTTGCTGAAAAGCCCTCTAGGCTTTTAGACCTTTCTTAGATAAATAATTTTTAATGCGCTTTAGATTCCTGCGAAAACACTGAATATTTTTTCACTAACCTGGATCTGTACACATATGTTCGATTAGACACTATAAAAGATTGGAGACGATCTATAGAAGTTCGACACAAAAAGTTCCAAATTATTTCAAACGCATTGCCTTCAATTAATTATTTTAATTCACTATAATCCCTCTACAAAATATTATATTTATTAAAAATAAATAAATTAAATAAATTACTAATTATATTCTTTATTAAATTTATAAGTATTAAATTAGAATGTGTAGTTCAAATTTCTTTTAAGACTCAAAGATAGGAAATTTTCTAAATTTTGTACTATAGTTTTTTCTATACTTAGAGAAATAAAATCCCAGTATTCCTAAACAAACAAACATTAAAATATTTTTTTTAAATTGATATTCTTTTAGCAGATAAGTTTTAAAAAGTTAAGTATTCCCATTCAGTTAAAAGCCTTCATTTTCAGAAAATTTTCAATGAAAAGTCTTTATAAAAACTTTTGGAAAACAACAATAGTTTTTAGTTGAATTTCTATATAAAAGCATTATGCTTCATTAACTATATTTTTTTAATTTCTCTAATAATTAAATGC
This sequence comes from Caerostris extrusa, assembly GCA_021605095.1. NCBI lineage: Eukaryota > Metazoa > Arthropoda > Arachnida > Araneae > Araneidae > Caerostris > Caerostris extrusa. Next base: position 1,433 of record BPLR01017014.1, read on the forward strand.
ATTACATATTACATATATTACGTAAATTATATTACATGAGAAATTGGTAATATATGGCAGTTAAGTTAGCTGTCTGAAAATGTCTTAAGAATAATCTTGAAGACATTCTCTAATTAAAATTCGAGATAAATTTCCACAAAAAAACCGGTTGATATTTTAAAATTAAAGTTTACACTACCATAAAAACTCCTAAATTTTCGCTTAAATTTGAGATAATGAACTCGCAACACACACAGAGAAATCCCTATCTAAATAGAAAATCTCTTCTCTTCAGCACTAACTTCAGCAAATAAAATATTTTGTTGTTAAACGTGCATCGTAAAAAATGCAGTTTTCAAGTATTAAAAGCTCAAGTATGTATGAGTTAAGTTTTTCTTTTTTTTAATTTAAACAAGTCCTGAGCGTGCAAAGTTTTACGTCAAATCAGGTCATAAAGTAAGATCATGTTTGTCAACGGATACAGAATCTTTCTCTCTTGAGACTATAACCACCGAAAATTCTTTAGTATTATTTTTTGTCACTTTGTATATTAAAGGCATTTTAGTGCTTGAGCTTATAAAATATTGTTTATCACATAAACGGCAAACTAAAAAATCAATTTTTCTTCCTTTTTAGACACAATTATGATGCCAATTTTTTTTAAAAGAAGATCTTCTCCTTTCTCGTGTAACTTTATATTAATTTGTAATATTAATACAATCTTTACGATATCATGGTCACCAACATCAATCTTTCAAATTATAAATTTTGGTGGTATTAAGTTTAACAAAATTTTTAAAAGTCTATGTTGTTAACCATTCGCTTTTACCTTTAATTTCATAAACAACTTAAAAAGAAACCAAAAATTTTTAAATTAGTTTTAGTACTCCATATAAATCAGAAACCTAAATTTAAATCAGACTTTGTATAAAATCATTCTTCATGAAAGAATTATTACTACGAAAACGAAATTAGTATTTTGCTTTTAAGTATATGCAAGTGCCTTCTGGTTTTGATGGATTTCCTGTTCAAAAATTAATTTCCAGCTCATTATGTGTAATTACAGTAACTTTAAAAATCCTCTAGTTGAAGCAAGTGAAAGAGAATTAGTGTCCCATATGATAAATCATGCCGAGAAAATGTGAACATGAAAATAAGTTTAAAATGAAAGAAATATTTAATTGAAATCTGACAAAAAATAGCTATTTAAAAATCAAATCCATCAATGTTATTGACATTTCACATTAATTATTTAATCAAGATTAATTAATAATCCCATCGAAAAATTCCAGTCCCTTTTCTGTTAATATATATAACTAAATTTTATTAAAAAAATCCCTCTAATGTAGGAAGCTGAAAACGCATCATTTCATTACTTAGGATAATGCACACTAAACACCGTTTTTGTTATTTTTCTTTGAGGCAGTGTTTCTCAGGAACTTTTTTTTCCCCCGTCATTTTATCATATCAAATCGAAATAAAATACAATATAACGTTGTTTTATTTTGCATATGTGGGATAAAATATCGAAAATATGTTCAATGAAATTAGTTTTTTAATTATATAGAAAAAATACAAATATTTTAGTGAAAACTAAATTAAAGTAGCTTATGCACAAAGTGAAACAGCTTAGATTCATTGTTTTTTTCTTTATACAAATTGTATTGACTTAAGCAATTATATTTTTTAAATATTTAAGGAATGTTTTAAAGTCATAGGAATCGAAGTTTTTATACAAAATGTAGTATATGTAGATTGATTTGAACGAGAAGAACAACAAAATTTATATGAATGAATATTTTATTCATAAAATTATGTTATTTTATACCATTTTGTGTAACATTATATAAACCAAGCAATAAGATATGCTTTGCATATTAGAGGTATGTATCTTAGCGTTAAGTTCAGCATGATTATTATGTATATAATTTATGCATGCCATTTATTTATTTATTGTTATGATTATGAAGACTTTTATGAGGCATTTTTATTAAATTTTAAAATAGTATATTAGAAAATGATGATGACGCAATAGTGAAAAGGTATGTATAAAAATTTAGTTTATGAATACAAAATGGTATATAATAACATGAGTGCATAACATATTCTTGTATTTTAGATGTTAAAGTATATTATTATTTTTCTGATAATCTATAATAATCAGTACCTGCTAAAAACTCTCAAAAACTATATATCTTTAATTAATTTTGAAATAATGCAGGGCATACATTTTAACAAAAAGTACTTTAATTTTAATGTTTGTACTAGAAAATTACATTCATTGAGTAATATACGCAATAATAATTCGAACTTATTTAGATACTATGATTTTGTGTTTAAAAATAATATTTTAATACATGCTAACTAAAACATTGAATTGGTGCTTTAGTGCTGACAGAAATGAAGTATATATTTTTATATTTTCATAATTAGAGATATATGAAGAATTTATTTATTTATCAACATTATTCAAAACTCTTTAGTATTCAAAAATTGGTTAAATATTTGAATAAACACTGGGATAAGAGTTAGGTTTTCTTTACTTAATAAAACAGTATTTTTTTTTCGATTTTATAAACATATTAATGTTTGAATCTTTTTCGTCAAAAACTTAAGTAAATGAACCAATGCAATCGTTTTCCATATGACTTGCAGCTTTGAACTGCTGTATTTCAAAAGAAAGAAGCTTCCTATCAATTCACTTTATTAAAGGTCAAAGTTGTTTGATGAGTATTTTTATAGAGTTAACGAAAGTATCCCCACTAGATCGAAAGCGGTCACCTGATTCAGTCTCTAAAGTCAGAGAAAAGATACAGAATTCCCCTTCTGATGTACGTAACTTTACACCTGGTTCAACTAACATATCGACCACTAACATCAATCTTACTTCCTAGACAATCGCTGTGATTTAACCAAAGTCTCATGAGATCAGCCATCCTTTTCCATACATTTCGAGTCTTTGGATGAGTTTTTTATCTCATCCGTATTTCTAGAACATTTGTCGTACTGTCTTTGAGAATAGGATTCAAAACGTTGAAAGAAACCTCAGTCACAAATTTGTTCTTACATAAAAAATAAAGCCATCATTTTTATAATTTCAAGTCACTCATATAAAAATACGTTTGTGATACAACCTAGATTTGTTTTTGGATTGTTTTTGTCTCCAAAAGAGGCATAAAAGTAATTTAAGATGGAATACTTCAAAACAACTTTGTAAATTATTTTCAATATAGTGGTATCATGTAAATAGGATGCTTTTGGAGATAGCGCTTTACAAATCATTTTAGCAAAGAAGATAAAAATGTGAAATGCATATAGCTTATTTTCTAAAATTACTGTTTGAGTGACACAATATCAGCATAATTTTATTTAATTATAAAGAAATGAAATTAAATGCGTACCAGGAGGAGTACGCCAAAACATTTTCCTTCAGGAGTCGGACTTTTATACCGTCTCACGAATTTTATGACCCTTTTCCATAATTTTATGTTCCATGATATTTACTAATGATTTAATGACTTTTATTGGACCCCTATATCTATAAAAACAGTTTCTTGCATAACAAAGTATTTTTTTAGAGCTTTAAATATGGAACATTTACACACACTTAAAAAGACATTCTTGTACACTAAACTTGTTTACAAAAGAAATACATATACTCTATAAAAAACAACAGTACCAAATGAACCCGTATCAAAGTATTATAAAATAGCTGAAAACAAACAAAAGAAAGGTGTATATTTTAAGCACAAAGTTGCTACATTTTGTAATACATTTAATGTTATTATTTTCTTAATAACAGAATAGCTTCTATAAGATCTGCTTTGATTATTCCCTCGAGATATTTTTTAAGAGCCTCAGTGATGAGAAAAATCTGTTTTGCTGCTAAAACAGTAACTGCCTTTACTACTGGTTGTATTTTGAAATATACAATTGAATTTCCTCGTTAACATTTAATTTATATTTTATTACTTGAATTTTCAAAAAATAAAAATTATTTTTATAAAAGATTGGGAGTCGGAGTTTAAATCAACTTTTGTCACAGACTCTCGACTCATTTTTAAAAATGCTGGTATCCCGATTCCTTTCCCCAGACACCGACTCCCCACTTCTGAATCATAAATTCTTGTTATTTTTATTACTATAAACTTCCACCAAATTTGACATAATATAGTACACAATAGATTTTTTATTAAATATTGTCATGGTTTTTTTAAAATTCAATTTTTTCATCTTTAAAAATAAAATTATTTTTTCCTTCAATTAATCACAAAGTCATAAATGATATTTTAAAAAGGTATTTGATTTAGTTTTAACTGGAACATCAAACACTTCCATAGAGTTATTAAAGTCTTTAGTAAAATCATATTTCCAGAAACATTCAGCATACACAACGAAGTAAAAAGGAAACTCAAATTTCACGTCTGTATATCTACTTCAAAAATAGAAAATATTATCTTATAAATATTTATTGCAATATTAGTTTAACAAAAACCAAAGTATTCATAAAGATATACATTATGCAGATCTTTTGAAGCATATCCAATTTATTAAACCTGGCCTCATCCTAATGAATTCTGGAACATTGAGGTCAAATTTAATTTAATTATATTGGAAATGCGGCAGCAGATGGAAAAAGCTTATACTAGTGATCTTTTTCTAGAACTCGCATGAATCATTACAATTATCTTATGCTATCTTTCGGGTTTATCTGCGTAAAATTATAAACAATCAATTAAATTTGATTTATATTTGTAATAAAAATCATGATGCTACTGAGACTTTTCTGCATTTGTGTAAAAACATTCTTATGTAAGACAGGATTTATTGAAAAATGCAAAAGATTATACTTTTATTCGAAAAAGAAATATTAGAAAAATCATTAACAATATTACATAATCCAACTTATACTTATTTGATTTACTCTTGATAAAAACATTACACTTAATATCTTCGAATGTAACATTTAATTCCGATGCAACATTACCGTATTAATGCATTCTGAAGGTTGTCAAGATATATATCTATGCAACAAGTTTTATTTCAGAAATGCAGTTGAATATTTTTTAATGCGTCACGGTTATGCAAAAGGTATCAAAAAATATTCCTCTTAAAAATCCGAGTTTCATTTCTGAAAATCTCTCCCTCAAAACCTCTGGCAGATCTCTTAAGGCTAAAAGACGATAAGAAATTCTCGATGTAATGCACTGTGAGCTCTTAAGTTGCGAACGATCAACAATTTAAAACGGTCTCTCTTTTTCTTTGGCAAATGCCTGAAAATTGAAGCTTGAGCTTTCGAAGCATAATAAGTGGCAGTGGAGTTATTTCCTGTTAATGTCGGCGTTTGGGAATAAATATTCCATTGAGTGAAGTTATGTGACATCGTATACGATGATGTAGTAGGCAGGTTCCAAAGCGAGTAATTCCATTAAGTCCTGTCCAAAGTTTGGAAGATTCTCGGGTTAGCTTTCCTCCAGGGATTATTTATAACCTAAGTGGGCGAACCAAAATTTATCATCTCGCTAATTCATGCATCAGCTGGCATTTTACTCTGATCTGTGTCTGCTCCTGCAATAAATGCCAAAATTGAACTGCTGAAATAGCCTCTTTCAAAGCACTAAATTTAGTTAAATCTCGCTTTCAAGGGATTAGAAAAGCCTACACTTATTGTTTTTATTATATATATATATATATTTAGCTCTCTGGGACGAAGCTTAAGAGGATGTTAATAGAGGGACATGTTTTTTTCTTCATAACTTTCGAACAGGAATTCTTTTTTAATTTACATATCTGAGCTAAGTTATTTGAAAAAGATTTTATGTCATATAGAAGGCAATTAGATTTGAGGTTTTAGAAACGAAATCAATTCATGGTATAAATTAGTATTTTGAGAGAAATAATCTTATAAATTACGATTTAAACTATTCTACCCTTAATATATATTTTTTAAACCAAAAAAAAGGACTTTCAAATATTTAACTGTATTGGGGACATATTAGTTTGCCTGTAGGAGTCGAGATATATAGTTGTCAATATTCTATTAAACATAAATAAATGCAATAGGATATTAAAAACTTATCTAAAGGAATTTTTTTAAATGAATAACTTAATCCTTTAAATAATTACTTTGGAATTAAGTGAATTTAGTTACTTAAATAAATTTATAAGGCTGATATAATTTATAAGATGAAAATTATTTTTAAATTACTGATTTGTTTTCCTTTACATTAAATAACATATTTTCATCTCCAGACAAATGTATATAATTTATCTAATTTATGTTTAAATGAAAACTTTTCCACTTTTAATTATATGAGTATAATTTTAAAATAATTAGTCAAATATCCTGTTTTTAAGTTATAAATTTAATTTCAAGCAATTGAGAGATAAAGTTAATTGCTGTGTTATTTTCACAATATTTAAAATTTAATTCTGTACAACGAAAATAAGTTTTCATCGATTATATATTGATCGTATAAAAACAATTCTTTTTCGAAATGTGCTTCCGTATACTAACATAAAACAGTTTATGTTATGTACATATTTGTTTTCGCTTATTTTCATATATACTTCATATCTGTTTATTAGTAAAGCATATATTAAAATTTTAGATTATATATGAGTAAGAATAACGCCTAATATTGCCAACTAGATGTACTTATTTCTTTTGCATCAACTTTTCATGTATCTAACTATAAATATGAACATCACGTTGTACTGTGAATCAAAGTCATTTTTTATTCTGCTAAGCACAATAAAATTGGGTATCTAAAGAAAGGTTTAAAAAGCCGGTAGGTAAAAAAAGTAAAAAAAGAAAGGGTAAAAAAAAAAGGAAAGGATATCCAAAATGTTGCTTTTAAAAGACAGTTTTAATATTCTTTACATCTTTAAAAGCATGGTGTGACATAAGTATCATAATATAAATATTTATGGATCAAGTTATATATTCATTTGCATATGTTCTTATTTCATGCTTTGTATTTTAAATTCAATTGTATGTTGTTGTTTTTACTTTCAATCATTTCATGTACTATATATTATAATTAAGTATCTGTTTATCCTTTCAATTGCTTATATACAGGGGGATTTATTTTATAAACAGATGTTAGTCATTTCACAGCAGTCATAAGAGAAAAATAAAAATTTCCTATTGGAGACTTTTATAAGGGTAAAAATCTTTAATTATTTATTACGTTGGTGCTAGCTCTAGATGTCAAATTGATAAGAAAAAGGTAAGCGATGAGTTGTTTTAATTGCTGTTGAATCCTCAATGATTTACGCTCATTTGATTGTTGTAACACGTATATGTTTGTATATTGTCTAGAAATAATCAACAATGCCAGTAAATTTTTAGGCCTACCAATCATGGATTCGACAGTCTCTGGACCTGTATCCGGTGATAACTCGTCCGTGGAATTCTTACCTGTTTGGCTATTGGCTGCCGCAGTCATTGGCGGCTTAGTGGTCGTGGCCAATATATTAATCTGTATTATATACATCCGAAGAAAGCAATGGTGCCGCAGTGCTCAAGCATGTAAGTATCTATTTTTATATTACTTTAAGTATTATGAATGGCATAAGTTCATGCAAGTACAAAGTGACTAGTATACGATATTTGTTTACTTTTAGCTTATTACTACAAATTCAAGAAATCGAATGCTAACATAAAATAATTACGCAAGCTCTTCTTAAGAAATTAATATTAGTGGGCCAATGACAATCAGCTTTTATATTAATAAAACTAGTAAATTAATGAAAAGGATTCTATGAAAATTTTTATTCAAATAGCGTTTGCAGGTTATTTTTAGAAAAGCATCATTAGAAAGATATCTAAAGGTAAAAATAATAATCAATTATACGAAATCTGATTTCATAAGTTAAAATTGTTATGCTGTTTTTAAAGAATGCAGTACCGCATGTAGTAAAAAGAAAATTCAAAAATAATTAATGCATTTGTTATGATAATTCATCTCGCCGGTGATCAGTACTACATAAAAACATAACATTGAGTGATCAACATTGAATTTTAAAAAATGTATTGAAAATTTACTTAATTAAATATCGTTGAATTTTCAGAACTCTTTTAATGAAAATTCCCTTTAATTTAATGGGGTTTTTTCGTACACGTATAGATAAACAAATGCTTCATAAACACAAAAAAAAAAAAAGCTGTGAGAAATTAAAAAGCTTATTGTTGAAAGGTAATTATAAGAAAATAAAAAATTTCACCGTCTTTTCTTAAACAAATAACATTTTTCATTTTTAACAAAGTAGGAAAATATATTTAATATATATATCAGGTGTGTTCTTTTATGTTTAAGTGTGTTTTATCAAATTTGTTCTTTACCTTTTTAACTTTAATAAACGATTTTTTAAAATTACGAGGCATTTATAAATGGAATGCATAATGTTATAATGGATACTCCATAAAATAACCAAACTGTATAACATCACAATTATATCAACTCTAAACGAACCAATTATTCATTATTTGATTAACTACAAATAAAAATTTGCTCAACTATAAAGTATAGTAAATTTTATTTAAATAAATGTCATAAGGTAAAAATTTTGAAAATTTGAGATTGCAGTGTAAGTAAAGAAAAACAAATCTCGTATTTTATTTGTAAGATACAGCATACTCAAGAATCTTATTTTTAACTTATTCTCTCTTTCATGTTCCATACAAGTTAATTACTTACAGTGGTATAATTCTAAGTGACAAGAGATTTCTTAAGATTGTTCATTCTTATGACAAATAATGCTCCGTAAGACTGGAGACTAATTTTAACTCTCGCCACTTAACCATATGTAATTATGCTGACTCTGAGCATTCTGCCCTTCATTAACTGGGGTGCATCCTCTAATTCAGTCTCATAGTTTTTGTTTTCTTTATGAATTTTAATTTAGATATATTCTTCTTTCATTTGCTAATTAAGATTTAAAAACCACAGATTTGGAATTTATAAATTGTACGATCTTCGTTATATATTAAATGCTGGAAAAAGGAAAAAGTATTTCATATCTCTCTAATTTAAAATGGAGGTTATATCTAAATTGTAATGTACTGTTTATTGTTATAAATATTTTTGTTTCTGTATATTCATAATTAGATGAAGTTTAATAATTTATAGACCCAATTTATTTTTAAATGATCATACGAAATATGCAGTTCTATAAATTTCAATATTCCACAAGTATTGCAAATGTCTTCAACAATTATGAAAGAAGAATATATCCAAATATTTTATTATTATTGTCTAATTCATACTTCCGTTAATGTTGAATAAATATAATAATATATGTGTTTTCTTGTTGTTGTTTTTTTCACTTTCATCGTGTTTTTTCCATCTACGAACATGTGATTTTCAAAACATTTAAGGAAACAGTGGACGTTGAAACCCCAAACTTTAATTTGAAGTGTATTAGTCGAACTCATTACATTAATTGCTCATAACTTCCCAAAAAATTGTAAGAAATTGATATTTTTTTTTTATTTCAAAGAAGAAGATTTATATATTCTCTCGGAATTCTATATATATATTATATATTCTCTCGGAAAATGTTTATTTATTTTAAACTAGCAAAATTTATAATTTATCAAATTAATGTATTTGATGTGTTTAAGAAAATATCAAATATAAAAATCGAATTTGTAGATTTTTTTAAACATTAGTCGGCTCTGCATATTGCTTTAAGATTATTGAATTAAATTTTGTCTTCTCGTCTGAGAAATATGCAAATGCGTTTCATTTTGAGATATGTGTCAAAGAGCCGAATATGCGAAAATGAAACTTCTACCCATCACATGGAATGTTGACAGCCTGTTCTATTTTTATGTAAAAGTATCTTGAAATATATTTTTTAACATATTCGATGAGAACGAATCAAAATGAAACGAAATTTGCTTAAATTTTAACGGCATGTTATTATCAAACTTATTCAATAATTCTGATCTTATTTGTTTGAATATTATAAATCTTTTTCATACATGCATAATTTTTTATATTTTAAAAAACTTTCCACATTAAAAATGCAATCGTTTTTTTTTATCCCAGTGAACTATTTATAACTATAGATTGTGATAAGAATACAAATTCTACATAAAAATAACTAACTATTACAAAATACTTACCAAATTTGTTTGATAATTTTGTCAACCATTTTCAAATGCACTACTTAAGGAGCGATTCTTTTTGCAGTTAGATCTCAGATTTTTTCTTCTCAAAGGAAAAGAAATGCAATAAAAAATGAAATGTTCTATGATAGATAAATTAAGACATCCCTAATATCTGACTCGAAAGGAAGTTCAACTACCGTAACCCGTTAATTGCAACAGTTTCAGTTGGCACACTTGTTCCTGGCAGAACCATGATTAATCGTCTTTGTCACTGTAAAAGGTCGTGACAACATTTGGGTTGTTACTTTGAAATATTGGATGCTTAGCAAGAAACTCTCAGCATACATGATACGCGCACCTTTGGGAATAGTTAAGGTAAATTCATCAAGAAGTCGCCTTTGCGATTTTAAAGGGGATGACAGTAAAGAAGACTCTGAAATGGTAGCCGTTTTTAATTAATATAATGATTCCGTAAAAGCTATTAAGGGGAATTTGAGTAATGAAAAATATTAAATTAAAATCATTTATTTCAAAATCTCAGAAAAAGAAAGAGAATATCGTTTAAAAGACTGAATGAATCCTTTTCTAGATCCTACAAAAAATTTCATTTTTGAATTAAATAATATTTATAAATTGTTAATAATAATAATTAAAGTATAAAATTGAAAAATCAGTATATCATACATGAAAAGTGGGCTTTAAACTTTTAATTCAGCCAATTATATTTTGCAAATAATTTTACTTTACTGATATTTGTCTCTAAACAAATCATTCTTAAATTTATCAAAATCATAGCATGTGACAAATATATTTTGATTTTGGTTTTTCAATATTTATGTTTAAATTCAGTGTAATTATTTTTAAACATTTACCTAGTAATAAAATTAAATAATTTTCTTTTCCCTCATATTTTTAGATATTCATTTTACTGGAAGTGTAATAAACTCTATTTTTCTGGATAGTAATCAAATTTAGTAATTTTTAGCAACTTTTCAATAGTAATTTTTTAAAAACTGCCTTTAGTTTTCTTAGCGTTTTGATAACATTTCAATTTTATAGTCAAAATATTTATATTGAGAATATATTTCTAAAAAATATTTTCAGAATTTGATAATAAAAATTATGCATATTTGCTGAATATTGAAAAATGGTTTTGACAATGAAAGGATATAAAATTATAAATGTCGTGAATCAATATTAATTTTCATTAGAATGAAAATTAAAGTGTATCATTTAATTTCACATAAATTTTTAATATTTTTTTCTTTTTATGAATATAATGATTTCAATTTTCTTACCAAATATTTCTTAATTTCTGTACTTATACAGAACAAGAACTCATAAGGATCATTTATACTTCTTTAAAACAAAATTTCATAGAAAGGTCATAATTTAATATTAGAAATGTATATGAAAACTTCTTGTTTAAAACTATTTTTCATAAAATGAAACATAAATTTTAATATTACGTATTTTAATAAAATTTAAAAGGACAGTAATTGATATAATTCATAATTTTTGACAAACATACGCAACTTGAAAGAAATTGCTTTAAATTTAATTACTCGAAAATATATTCATTATAAATGCATCAAAATTTTCTTCTATGAAAAACGCCTTTTTCATCTTTTTCTGTGTTCGACATTAAATAACGTATTTAGTCAAATAAATATTTAGAAACATAAGGTTATATGTAAGAAAACCAACTGAAAAGAATTACTACTAAGTTATAAATTATTAACATGATTATTTTATAATAATATTTAACAATGACATTATTTGTCTTTTAACAGCAGCATCGTTAAAGTATTAGTACAACTTTATTTTTAGCAATTTTTGTTTTTAGTAATTAAAAGTTATATTTCATTCAGATAGACAAAATAGCTTTTTGTGAGTAACCATTTCTATAATAAGAAAATAGTTTTAAAAATAAGCAATATGCAATTGTAAAACAATTTATTTCTGCATACTTTAATACTTTTTTACTGTAAGATAAATGCTATATTTATATGGAATTATGTCTTTTAAAAAACTCTTTTATCACTTTTTATCAAAATACACGTGTCCTAAAATAAAATTTTTCATTGAAGGAAAATAATTACAGTGAAAAAAATAGAAAATTTCTCGATCTAATTATTTTCAACAAAAACGAAAATTGCATAATTTTTAAAACTATAGGATTTAAATTTTTAAGGCAACTTTTTTTGTTTTAATGAATTCAGAAATTTTAGTACAATAAGTGAATCCTGAATATCATTGATATGCAAATCGTACATTTTTTCTTGTTTTCCAAATTGAAAAGAAATGCTTTATAATACAAGAAGATTGAGTGTGAAAGTAAAAACTCTCACTCTTCAAGGAGGAGAAAAAGATTATTAATTTTCCTGAAACAGCAATCAAGCTACCGTCTTTTACTCAAACTAATCTCTGAAATTTAAGAATAACAACTTCTAATCCAATGACTCCTTTCTGGAAAAGAAGCACGGGAGAAAAAAATCTAACCAAAGAGAATTATACTAATGTGTGCAGGTAATTCCCGAAGTCCTTGTAGAAAAAGACCAAAATTACCGTAAGTACCACTGAATTAATTAGATAAATTGGGTTAAGGTATTTCCTTATCTTTTATTTCTAAATAGCTAAGAGAATGAAAAACTAAAAATTTAAACTCAGTTCCTGCCATGAATCGAGTTTGGCGCAGTTTCGATGCTTCGACAGTAATTCAGAATCTTATAAAAATGATTAATGGTTCTAAAAGAAAAACAATACAGCTGACACAAAATGTATCACCATTCTAAACTCACCCTTCGTGTTTAACATAGCTTCCTTTGATGTATGGCAATTACATGAAACTTGAGTAGGTTTATCTTGGGAAGATTTAATTAATCATCTCAGTAATAATTAACAGGTGATAGAAAAATAATCAAATTGCTTTGGAACTAATTAATAACTTGGAGAGATGTGTTACTTCATGTTTTTATTTCATATTTGTTTAATGAATACTCAATTGCATAAGCAACTGCTGAAGACATCACGAAATTTTGGAAAACCAATAGTTTTTACAATTATTTTTAAAAGTTGCTTGTCTTCACTATGCTTTGCTAATAGATATCCAATCAAAATAATGTATAAAACTTTTACAGCAAAAATATATGAAATAGAATTAATTAATTATTTGTTTGATAGTAATAACACATATATAATACACGAAGGATACTTAAAAATGAACTAGACGAGATAGATTATTGTTTTTGATTTTTACTCTTAGTTTTGCAAAGAGCTAAATTTCTGTAAATGTAGCATTTACATAAAAACTATATTTGCAAAACAATTTTTAAATGTAATTAAGTTCTGGTTTGTATGGGTTATAGAAAACGACACTTCCTTTTTGTTTATATATTGATCTTATTTAATTATGATAAAAATACAGTCAATGCATGCCTTTATTTAAAATCAGTTAAACAATTGATCTCATGAGGATGTTAATACTAATAATTCTTTTGGGATATTGAAATAATTATGTAAGTTAATCAAATACTTCTTCTTCTTCATTGGTGCCACAGCCCCATGGTGAATATCAAATACTTGAGTCAGTAAAATAATACGCATGTATCATAAAACTTGCTTAAAGATCTCGAAATTAGTATGATTCTTTAAAAATCTAATCACTACCTTTAATTTATATTTAATAACTCTGAGAAATAGAAAAGCTCATTAATAGCTTTATTAGAAGCTGCAGTTTAAAAGAATATTTAAAAGAAAAGTAATAGAGGTATTCTAAATTAGATTTAATGACCAAAATACAAAGCATGTAACATAAGCCTAACTCTTATTCCCAAAATTATGAAATTTAGCAAAAGATATGATAATTTAACGTAATTAGGTTCAGAAATTTTTTACCCATTTGTTAAAATAAATTGGTTTTACATGATTATATATTTTGACTCAAAATATCTCGAAAAGAAGTGCCGTAGGATTTAGACTAACCACCTAATTAAGGAGATAAAATTAATTTAATTTATGCTTTGTTAACAATTTTTAATATTGCAAAATAATTTATTAATATTCATAATTTAAAGCGAGGAAACAAATTCTTGTATATATGTCACGATTTCTAAACAGATTTAATACTAATGCTATACATTTTTAGTTTTACTCACATTAAAAGAAGCAGCTTCCTTTCTTGTAATTCCATCACACATTTTTTAAAAATTACACTTTTTTTCAGGGCCTGAATGCCCGAGTACCACAGGTTTCGGGTTCGAGTCCCGGCGGTGCCATGGATGTTTGTAGTGGTTCGGAATCCATTTTAAACCGTAGGTCCCGGTCCTAATAGGATCGTACAGCGTTGCGGGGGCATTGTTACTCCGCGTCCGTATCTTCAAGTTAATCTCCTGGGTAATGCAAAGTGAGTAATGTCTGTGCAGCGCTTGCCTTAAGGCATCAAGACCAAGCTGTCTAAGTGTTTGCCAGCTGCATTAGAGATAAAATAAAATAAAAAAAAACTTTAATTAAGCGATATTTTTCAAGAATCATATTGATTGATAATTGCTGAAAGAAAGAACTGAAGCGAGACCATTTTTGTAGGTAGAAAACCACTCCAAGCTGTATTGAAAAGATTTTTTTTTTTTTTTTTTTTTTTTTTATTCTAATGCAACAACTTTCTCCACCCTGGGCTGTGACTTCTTGCTGCTGGGTGCGCTACAAACCTCACCACACATTACCCAGGGCGTGGCTTGAGGAGATGTAAGCCACCCAGCAGACACCAGCGCCGTCACTCATGGGGCTCAGGAGCCTACAGTTGGGGGTTGGAGCCTCCTGCGCATCCATGGCCGCCGAGGACTCTGAGCTGTTTTCAACGCTAACTTCCTTACTCGGCCATTCAAGCCCAATAAACCAATATTTGCAGCCACAATTTTGTTCTGATTCTCTAGGATTGGTCTGGGGATTTAACCCTTCTCTTCGAATCCAGTAGGTCAGTAGGAACTCTTGGGTCCAAGGTTTATCGTGTGCGACCCCTGCATAGACCGTATCACAGAGGAAGTATAAAGGCCTTACACCACACCCTCCCCTTTTTTTCTTTGCAACGTCATTATCAGTGGTGCTTGCTTCGACGTCAGTTTGTTTTTCGTCAACTTCTTTTCACCATTTCTCTGGGCGATCTTGTGTCTCTCGTTTGTGTTTAATTTTTGGATCACAATCCTTTACTTATTTACGAGTAACATACCGAATACATATAGAATACAGGGCCTGAATGGCTGAGTGGCTGGCGCTCTGGCGCTCGGTACCACAGGTTTTTGGGTTCGAGAGTCCAGCGGTGCCATGGTTGTGATATTAGGGGGGTTCGGAATCCTCTTTAAACCAGCGGTCAGATAATAAGGATCGTAAGTGTTGCGGGGGCATTTGGGGCTCGCGTCCGTGGCTTATCTTCCAAGTTGCGCGTGCCTGGAGCAATGCAAAGTGAGTCACGATCTGTGCAGCGCACCTTAAGGCATCGACCAAGCTGTCCGGAGTGTTTTGCCAGCTGCATTGAAAGAAAAAAAATACCGAATACATTTGTGCCAAAATAATGCTCCTTCTAATCTTAAAACTGAATCCGAGATAGAGTTTTTTTAAATTCCGGCTGACGAGGAGCTAGAAGCTTTAAAATCGGAAGGTTGCTGGTCGAGAAAGATTCATTTTCAAAAACAGCCGGGTAAAGTTTTCCATAGGCATTCCTTTCCTGTCATTTAGTACAATAATAATATGAAAATATTTATTACTGTATTATTATTGGGGGTCATATGTTAGGTATATGAACAGCATTTTTTGTTTGATTCTGGCCATTTACACTTTAAGTAGACTGGGAGCTATAAGGTTCAAGAACAATTAACAGCAGCCCTGCTACTGCAAGATTCGAACCTAAAGCCATGGTACTAAGACCAGAGAGTGTTAATTGGCCATCAGGCAGCACATTTTGGGGGGGTATATTATTAAGCCAGCAAAAATGGATGTGATGAAAAATCGACAAGTGCTAATAACCAATAAATGTTTGTCGCTTAATAATGCTCTTCGTAAGTATTTCCTAGATATCTAAGTTTTTTTTTTTAATTTAAGTTTTGAAACCTTAGAAAATTGAAAGTAAGAAAATAAGAACTTACTAATAAAAATATTAAGTGTTTGAATTAATATAGAAAAAAAAAAAAGATGTGTTTTGCTGATTTAAATATTCACCTGTCCTTGAAGTTACCAAGCTATATATTTATGTAGACTTGGAAGATATTTTTCCCTTATAAATGTAAAAGATTTAACTCAAATAGGACAATATGCTTTCCCTTAGTAAATAATAGTACAAATTTACAAAATTAATTATTGAGCTAGTTTTCTCAAAGGAATATAAACAAAGATGCTTTAAATAAAGTAACGTATGCAAAAAGCTGATAAATCAAATATTGATGATAATTTCTTCAATTTATTTACATAAGCAGAAATCATTAAAATCCATTTAAAGTACATTGTCCATCAGAGTGTTAATATAAGGTGATTATAAAAAAAACCTTCTGCGTGTAATAACCATGCTGCGGTAATTAAAAGATTGCTCATCATCAATTAGCAATAACTAAGTCTTTATTCCCGAAAATAATGGTAAAAATATTTTCAGTTTTAATGTATTATTTATTTGCATTAATTTGTCTTAAATTTTTTTTTCTCTTCAATAAATATTATTTAAATGTTTTAAAACAATGTGGC
>BPLR01017015.1:0-22854 GCA_021605095.1 Caerostris extrusa
CGTTGAATCTCTTCAGTCGACTCAAAACGTGTCCCCGGAGTGGTCTTTTGAGTTTAGAGAGTTTGCTGAGTGGCACGGTGTGAATACGGTGGTTGTGGATACGATGACGGGTTTCATTTTTGGCGAAAAAGTCACGAAGAATCAATGCAGTGTGAGCTGGAGCAGTCAGTGTTTTCGGTACCATTCGAGATTTGACGCGTTTGAGGCCCAAAAATGGAATTTGTCAGATACTTTTGAAATTCCAACATCGTCAGCAAAGTCTCTAATTATAAATCGACGGTTTTGCAAGCACCCAATCTTTAATTTTTGGACGTGAGCTTCGGTTAAGGTGGATGTGGTCGACTGAGGGCTCTTCGTCTTCAACGCTTCTCTGCCTTCTTTTAAACTGTTTATACCACTTGTAAACATTTCTTTCCGATATAGGAATGCTCACCTAATACCTTTCTGCAACATTCTATACGTTTCCGCATACAAAATTGAATGCAGGTTCTTTGCTCAATGAATTCAGATATTTCAAAAATCGCCGAAATTACTTTTAGCGTCTCAAAGCCAAGCGTAACTAAAACACTCATGAATATTTTGACGTGAAATTTCACAAATATGTCATGGACAGTGCCAGCAACCTAAAAAAGAGAAAAAATTGAAATTCCTTTAGCCCCGGAATTTTCTTACACCCGATTTGGCATGTTGCGAAGCACCTTGTCTACGCAAACAGCCTAGCTTTTATCTTGTTTCTGTACAAAGACGATGAAGAAATGCTTTGCGAAAAAAACGGTAAGGACTATTTGGAGCTTGTCCAAATAGATTTAAAAAAAATTTTTTTTTTTGATACAATGATAGTTTATCTAAAAAAAAAAAAAAAAAAATACAAATATAAATAAAAAATGTTTAAAAAGAAAGAAAAACCGAAATGAAAAATGCTTAGTTATGCGAAATGATAATGAAAACGAGGTTAGCGTGGTAGTCTGCAGTGGAACAAAGTACAAGGTCTGTGCTTTGAATGGATAAGAAATGAGAGAGAGAGAGTGTTTTCTAAATTTAGACTAGCCGGAGGGCAATATTACTTCACAATATTTTTGCATTACATAGGAGTGCAGTTCGCAGACGTTTGCATTTTAGGATTATTGATAATGTAATCAGGCAGAATTTTGATCAAATCGTTATTAATGTTTGGGAGATTGGTATAAAAATTTTGAGCGAGTTTATGAATGAAATTTGGGAGAGTCGGAATATTAAGCAAAGAATGAATAACATTATTTCGAAGGAACCAAGGAGCATTTATGATCATACGAAGTATTTTATTTTGGTGGCGATTTGTTATACACATGTTAGACTTGACTGCTGATCCACAAACCGGACTCGCATGTTATTATTGGTCTCATATATGCCTTAGAGAGTAGAAGTTGAATTTCAATAGAAGTAGGCGAATTACGACCGATGAGAGGACAGAGAATTCGGATGCGTTTGGGTGGAGTACACCTAGACGATTGACATAGCAATATAGGATCGGAATGCTTTCTTAACGTTGTAGAAAACATCAGAAATAAAAGAACAGTACGTGAGTGACCATGCTGTTTGATTTGTCAATGTACATCAACAAAAGCAGCATGGTTAACAATAATAAAAGATGACAACTTCGATTACAAGTTTTATTCAAGCAGAATCCTCTAGACGCTGTAGCCCCTAGCATACTATAGTTCGCATAACATAATTCGGGATTAGAGTGTTCTATACCAGACTTAGCAGAGACTCTTCAGTGTTTGGGATCCCCTATTGTTCCTACTATATGGATCCCAAACACTGAAGAGCTTGACGACTCCACTACACAAATGAACTTAAATAACCGTTGGTACAGACGTTTGTTTGATTGGGTTTGTCGCTCAACGGTACATTTTTTACATAAGAATTACATAGAGTTAATCAATCCTAAAAGTAAAAAATAATTGTTAACTTAAGAATAAAATGACTGACGAGAAAAATGAATGTCACTGTTCTAAAAGCGTGGGGTGCTCGATATCAATCGTTATAATTTTCACTAGTTTCATTCCGAAATGCAGAGTTAGTTTAAAAAATGTCATACAAAGCACCCCCCGCTTTTAGAACATTGACATTCATTTTCTCGTCAGTCATTTTATTCTTAAGTTAACAATTATTTTTACTTTTTAGATTGATTAACTCTAAAAGCGTGTTTTTAGTATTTTTTTAAACTATTAATTTATTTTTTACTTTTTAGTTTGATTAACTCTAAAAGCGTGTTTTTTTAGTTTTTAAACTATTAATTTATTTTTACTTTTAGTTTGATTAACTCTAAAAGCATGTTTTTAGTGTTTTTTAAACTATGATATTTAAATGAGGTCCCTGTACGGAGGACTGCTTCTTGCAATAATTTAATTGTGAGTAAAACAAAAGGCGAAAATATGTCGAGCCAGCCAGGATTTCAACAAGGAATCTCCTAACCAGGCGCGTTATCCGTTGTGCCGCAGTCCCACGTAGGTTTGAATATCTGAAAGATGTCTGTAAATGTTTCTTTGCAGATTATATAGTGTGTATGAGGATAAGCAGATCTCCACTGGAAAAATTATGTGCCGATCAAGATGACTTTTCAAAGGCTGTGTGTTTTAATCACTAATTCTGGCGATCCTAATCATGATGAGATAATATACTTATCAAAATATTTTAGTGTCCTTGATAAGTCTACAACGTTTATATTAAATCTTATCGCTTAAAGTAGGGCAAAAATCGAGTCCAAAGAGTCAGTTACATACATACATACAAACAAACATACAGGTGAAACTAATAAAAGCGTGATTAAAAAAGAACTGATGTTTTTGTTTGAATTTTCCCAAGGATGGTTTTTATTTTTGTGCTGAAATCTACTTGCAATTTTCTAAAACAATTCAATCATTTGAATATGCTAACACATTTATTATTATTATTATTATTATGTTATTATTCATCTATCCATTTATGATTTCTATTTTTGCCACAATAATTTGAATTTTTTTAAACAAAGATTTCACTTATTTTAAAAAAATTGTTTATTATTGATTAATATTTTCTTCAGTTTTTGGTCAAAATGAAAAGAAAAAAAAAATGAAGGATAATTTTTTTCTGAAAAAAAAAATTCAATTTTGCATCTAATTAAATCTTTTTCAGATTTTAGTAAAATAGTTTTAACTTTTACAAGTAAACTTAATTTTTTAACAAGCATTAAAATAATTATTTTTGGAACTTTTATTAATTGTATTTATAATATTTTTTTTGCTCTCCTAATGATATTCTTAGAATGACAGCACAGTCATAAAAGTTCTGATCAGAAAGAACTGCTGTTTTTTTGTCAATTTTATAAGAAAGGTTTTATTTATAAGAAATATATAAATATAAGAAATATATTATATTTTCTGAATTTTATAAGAAAGGTTTTATTTATGATAATTTCTTGCGCTGCTAGCTACCAGCAACTTTCTAAAACAATTCAATCATTTGGATATTCCAATATATTTATTATTTATTTTTGATTGTTGTTATTCATCGTTCTATTTATTTATGATTTCCATTTTATTTATTTAGATCACCGAAGTCAAGCATCATTGGGCGTGGTCAATACTTGGGTGGGTGACCACCTGGGAACACCGCGTGCCGTTGGCATTCACAAATTTGGGACCTAAATGGCCGAGTGTCTAGCGCTCTGGCGATCGGTGCCACAGGTTTCAGGTTCGAATCTTGGCGGTGCCATGGATGTTTGTGGTGGTTCGGAATCCACTTTAAGCCGTAGGTCCTGGTCTCTTATGACTGTAAGAGCGTTACGGAGCAGAAGTCAGACTTCTACCTACGGGTGCTCCCTCACAGAACAGAAGCTGCACCCCTCTTCCCTTCTTCCGTGAGGGACACGAAAAAACAACAACAACATTGTATTTATTATATTTATTTGCAAATATGGTGTTATCTTCACCAATTTCTTGAAACCAATATGGGAATCTTCTTCTTACTTATTTATCAAGCTCCTACTCATTATCAGAGATACAGAATTTTTGGATATATTAATTAAGCTTTGTAATGGGATTTTTTTTTTTATATCAAAATTTGGCTTGTAAAATTCCCATTAAGCCAAAAAGAACAGTAGTATCGAAAAATTGTTAAATAATTACTAACTTTTGATAAATTCTACTCTAAGAATTCTTCCAATAAATCTCGAAAATTTCTTTGTAGAATCACTGTGCTTTGATGACATGGATATACTTGCATTTTTGAGAGTCACAGGCCAGCAATTATAGTAACTGGAGTCCTTAGTTTTTGCGCTGTTCTAACCCAGGGTCTCCAAACTACGGCCCGCGGGCCAGATCCGGTCCGCCAGTGTCCTCAATCCGGCCCGCGACAGCGAATAGCTTATTGTTGCTGTAATAAGTTGGATAAAAACACAGAATGATAATGACACGGTTTTATTGACTTACTAGGTAAAGCATAATACGCAGAAGTATAACAACTAACGAATAATTGAAATGAATCCCACTAACATTATAAACTAGGAAAAATCCCGCGGTTACCCTCGGCAGTTAAGTTGGGGTAAAGAGTATCGCATATGTACGTATATCGATGTTTGGAATGTATATATCCTGAATCAAACATATGATTTTTATCCTGAAAATCCCTCAGGAACGGAAAAAAAGCTAAATTTAGTTAATTTAGCTTTATCGTAACAGATGACGCTATGTCATCTGTTAGCGATAAAGGATATTACCTACCTATTTCCGCTTATGACCACTAGATGTCGTCAAGCGTCACGGTCGTATCGATATAAGCAGCAGTAATTGTAGTAATTGAACCAGCGCATTTAGCAAGCGTGTGCTCGCTCAGAGCGCGTACTCGGCGACTAGTCTAGAAATTATAGATAATGGCAGAAAAATTAAAAAGGTTTTGGCCCTTGGTACTTACTGGAGTAAACAGTACGGCCCGAAGGCTGGAAAGTTTGGAGACCCCTGTTCTAACCAATCCTGAAATTCTGTTTTTTAGTAAATCATTCCAATATGAAAGTGAGCCTGTCAATTGAGCACGAAAATGTTAAATCATTAATGCATGAAAATGTTAACACGAATTATAAAAAAATATATTTACCAATTACAGTTAATGCAAAATGTTCTGCCACTATTTTAAAACAGCGCGGAACAGCAAAAAAAGTTTAACAAAAATGTTAAAGCAGATGAAATAGGTGGCTCAGAGATGCTAAATTAATATTTTATGTATAACAAAAATCAAGCTAAATCTAAAAAAGAAAACAAAAAAAAAAAAATGTTTAGACAAACTATTTTCTACTAGTATAACGATAACACAGATGAAATATATATATATTTATATATTATATTAGAATAGATATTATGGGACCTGAATGGCTGAGTGGCTAGCGCGCCTGACGCTCGGTATCGCAGGTTTCTGTGTCGAGTCCCGGCAGTGCCATGGATGTTTTTAGTGGATCGGAATTCACTTCAAACCGAAGGTGTCGGTCTATTAGCATATAGAGCGTTGCGTGGTATTGTTATCTTCAAACTACACGTGCCCCCTGGGTAGTGCTAAATGGGTAACAGCGGTGCAGCCCCTTGCTTATGGCATAAAGTTTAACTCTCTCTGTATTGCCAGCTGCATTAGAACAAATTAATAGTTATTATTTGAAAAAAAAAAAAACACACAAGGTTTTCCATAATTTTCGAAATAAAAACTAAAATTTAAAGTAAAGGTTTTCAAGGTCTTGTTTAAAATCGTAGTACTGGAAGCTTCGATATTTATTTATCAGGTTTCAAACTGAACACCCTACAATTAAAGCCTAGCTGTCTAATGAAATGACCTCTGACGATCCATACCTATATATCGGAAAATCGCATATATATATATGTTGGAGGGCCATTGTTCAATTAAGCTAATGACATTCTTTGCAGCTTCAGTTTTCAGATACTATAGCTGTTAAGAACTCACGTGTGAGTGTTTAACATCTGTAGTAGTGTCTGTATTGGTGTAGTTCTTATAGATTTTTTTTCTATTTGTTACTTAAATAAGGAGGTATAGTATTTTTTGATCTCACATTTCAACTATATAGTTAACAAATTTCAGTGCAGGCCTAAATGGCCGAGTGGCTAGCGCTCTGGCGCTCGGTACCACAGGTTTCGGGTTCGAGCCCCGGCGGTGCCATGGATGTTAGTAGTGGTTCGAATCCACTTTAAACTGTAGGTCCCGGTCTGATATGATCGTAGAGCGTTGCGGGCATTGTTACTCCGCGTCCGTGGATTATCTTCATGTTACATGCCCCCCTGGGTAATGCGAAGTGAGTAACGTCTGTACAGCGCTTGCCTTAAGGCATCCAAGACCAAGCTGTCTAAGTGTTGCCAGCTGCATTCGAAGGAAAAAAAACTATTTTCAGTGCTACCGTCTACTAGCTATTTTCTTATCAAAATTGTCAAGCCTCAGTGGATGTTTCGTAGCTTGGCAATAAATGCATGTCTCCTGTACATATAAATGGGTTGTTCGCATTATATTAAATACTATGCGTCGTTTGTGAGAAGCTGTTCGCAAAAAGAGGCCACATTTATGAAAAGATAACCCTTGGTTTTTGCATTGCGATAATGCGCCAGCTCAGACTGCATTGATTCTTCCTGACTTTTTCGCCAAAAATGATACACATAACATTTCACAACCACCGTATTCACCTGATTTAACACCATGCTACTTTTGGCTGTTCCCTAAACTCAAAAGACCACTCTGGGGACACAGTTTTGAGTCGATTGAAGAGATTCAACATGAATCGTCACGCGCTTTGAAGGCCATCCCGGCCTATGACTTTTTAGCATGCATTGAGGATTGGAAAAAACATTGGCATAAGTGCATTGTGTTCGGTGAGGATTACTTTGAAGGTGATGAAATAAATTTGGAAGAATAATTAAAGTTGGTCTTACTTTTTGGGCACAGCAGTAGAACTCGAAGCCTCCATAAAAAAAAAAAAAATTATGCAGCAGGCAACTTTACTTTTGAATTTTTGTCCTATTTAAATTTTAAAAAAAATATGAAATAAGGCTTCATAAAAATCTATGTAAGTTATGTAATTTTACTGACTGTAACTTTTAAATAACTACAAATGCCCTAAAGAAAGAAAAATTATTAAATAAGTTATTATAATTGCATTTATCAGCAATAATTTATTAACAAAATATCAGAGCAAAATTCAGAAGGCAATTCTATCTTATAAAAAAAAAGCTAATGATTATATAACTATTTATTAAATATTTCAACTTTTTCTTAATTATTATACTGAATGGCCGGGTGGCTAGCGCTCTGGCGCTCGGTACTGCAGGTTTCGGGTTCGAGTCCCGGCGGTGCCATGGATGTTTGTAGTGGTTCGGAATCCAGTTTAAACCGTAGGATAATCCAATAAGCTACAAATGTCGTTTTCACTTGAATGTAACGTATGGTAAACTTTTGATGGTGATATTCTGGATCGGAGCTTCATTTCCAGCTACACACAAAGCACGCACACGCATATATATATATATATATATGTAGAACTTTCAACCGGTTCCAATAGATTCATCCCGGCCGAACCTACAGTTCTTGTAGACTTCTCTACCAGTCTAACAATGGCTGGACTTTTGCAGTGGGTGTCTAGGGGATTTGACAGACACAATGAAGTCATGCGTTTCTTTAAATAAAGCCATTTAATGATACGATATTTTACAATGATATTTATATTAGTTATTAATTAAGTGCTAAACATATTCTCTCGCTGCTTGACGCAGCCTGCCCAATCTCGCTCCTCTCTCGTTGACCGCCAACTGTTCTTTTTTCTTCTTTCTTCATCTACGGGGACCTGTCCCCCTCTCGTGGGGTCAGAGTTCACAGTTGAATACTCCCCACGTTTTAAACAGGCTCTGTCAAAGACAAGCAAACCGTGATGTGTCGCCGCCTGCTGATTACCCCACAAACAAATTCTACATATATATATATATATTATTTCCAATGACAAGTTTACAGGACAACAGATATCATCAAAAGAAGAAAAATACAAAGAACAAGACAGAAACAAATGACGTCCGTTAATTCATCCACTTAAATCTGGCAATCCAGTAATGCTTCCACAAAGAAACAGAAGGCAGTGCAGAACAGGAAGCAAGTTGAGACATGTCCATTTCTTCTGGGTTATGACACAGGAGGCAGAGAGAATCAGGAGTCAGTTTGATTCTGTGAAGGTGCTTGCGGGGACAATCGTCACCACAGAAAAGCCGTAGCAATGCCAACGATTTTTCTCAAGGCCATTCAGAAAAATCAAATGCGTTCCACTGCAGAACTCTAAGAAAACTAAACTCACTCTAAACTCACACTGAGAGCCAGACTGAAGGCCTTGTTTGCAGATCATTTTGCCGTGCCAGACGTTGCCCAGAGTGCACCACGAGAAGAAAGATCTGCATTGCACTTCATCTGTAATATATCGATCATAAAAAAATTTTATAGTAATAAAAAATACATTCGATTTATCAGTACTTGCTTTGATTAAATAATAAAAATGAAAAAAAAAAAAATATGATAAAAGTTGTACGATTAACTGAAGATAGCCATAATCTTTTTCAATGACGCGACAGCCCCATGGTGGGCGAAGGTTGTCTGTTCACTGGCAGATTACGAAGCATGAGAATATTTTTCTTTTTACGGGGTACTTGTTTTCAGCCCTACACCCAACGTTCTACAATCACATTAGACCTACGGTTCAAGGTGGGTTCCGAACCTATACAAACATCCAAGTCACCTCCAGAATTCGAAACCTGTGCTACCGAACTACACTACTCACTCGGCCATTAGGCCCAACATTTGATTTTACCAAAATGATACTTTCCTATTGAATGGCATTTTTAAAATTTTAAAACTTAATCATTCCAAATTGCTTTAATTTTAATGCTGCTTGTTTTCCAATATTTGTATTCTCTCTATAAAAAATGTTTCTGTTCGAACAATGGGTTAAAAATTAAAATTAATGACAAATGCAATAGTAATAATTGACATTTCAAATAAAAATTTGAAAAAAAAAAAATAAACAGTAAATTAAAAATTAATTTCCGGTTAAAAAAAATTGTTATAGGGTAAAGAAAAAAAAACCGGTAACCCATTTTACTTCAACAGCTTTTGTTTCCAAACTCCCAATTTTATGCATTTCTCTGCCAACTTTTTCCATTTCTCCCGCTATTGCCGGTTTACAAATGAAAAGTGATCAATCGTCCACGAAAAACAATGCCCATCCGAGAATGACGCTTTCTTGTAAACTCCCAGAAAATATGAAAAAAATTTGTTTGCAAGGCTCCTATTCAAACTATGCACTTTTGATTTTTTTTTTCCAATTCCTTCTATTAGCTCACACTCTCCTATATATTTATCTTGTTCACATTTTCAATCGTTCATAAAACACTTTTTATTCATCCACTCGAGTTCAAATACATTTCTTTTCAACTTGTAGTGGATGACACTGGATGCTAATACAGTTTTTCAAACAACAGAGAGTTTTTGCATGCCGTATTTTGGACGTCCGTTAGCTTTTTCTCCCTAGCGCGCATGCTCATAGGAAACATTATTACAGATACGCATGCTCAATTTCCTATGAGCATGCGCGCTAGGGAGAAAAAGCTAACGGACGTCCAAAATACGGTATGCAAAAACTCTCTATTAATTCTGCAATTAAATGTAATTAATTCATTTTAGTTTTTTTTTTTTTAGATTTAAGTTGCATGTATCTACCCATAGATGGCGCCAGATAAACTTTAAAAAAAATGAAGGAAAATTACTTATAAATGACTTTCTGCAACAGAGTGAAAAAAAAAGTAGCAATTGACTTTAAAATTATTTTTTATATTACTTGTTTTTCATTTAATTCAAATTAGTGATAAGGGGATGGCATATGTTATCCTTCG
The DNA here is from genome assembly GCA_021605095.1 of Caerostris extrusa. Classification (NCBI taxonomy): domain Eukaryota; kingdom Metazoa; phylum Arthropoda; class Arachnida; order Araneae; family Araneidae; genus Caerostris; species Caerostris extrusa. The sequence goes on from BPLR01017015.1 coordinate 9,933, forward strand.
TAGAATATTTTTCAGTAGCTTTCATGTGCGTGATTATTGCTACTATTTTCTACATTTATAGTGGTAGGACATAATTGTTCAATTAAGTTTAGTATCCAGTTTTATATATCCTTTTTTGCCCTGTTTCAGAAGTCAAGAGTTCTTTATATAGATGCTGTAGCATTTTTCTGGAAGAGTTGCGGTATTTTCTCCCAGAAGAGGGAATGTATATTCTTTGACAAGTACATAATAATAACCCATCACTGAAATTTGACAGAAGATAAGCAGTGTTGTGGATATTTATATTACATGCAATTAGAGTTTTGTACTAATGAGAACAACCTGTCCCTCATATCTGAAAGCAGATATTCGGTATCATGTATAATAAGGAAATTAGCGAATGTCTGTGCGACCTTCACAGGTCGAAGCAATTACAGATGGAATATGTACTACACCATGAGTTGTTGCATCGTGATGGGTGAGAGACCATGGGCTGAGGAAGTGTCTACTCCAATGAAGTAAGGGTAACTGAACCTCTAGACGAGTTTTCTTAAAGGGAGGTTTTTGAAGAAGAAAAGTTCGACGAGTCCACCAGGAGGTTTGTTTTTCTTTTCTCTAAAGTGACTGAATAGGCTGGAGTTTCCGTCTGTTTCCAAAGTGAGCCCCTTGTGGTTTCGTGTGTCACGCCGTGTGATAATTAAGGTCTGCCGCAGACCATGTTTTTAGATTTGACGTAGATTTGAGAACTCCGAAATTCTCCGTCCTTGAGTGAACTGCAATTGTGAATCAAATTTAAATCTTTAATTTTCATCTTTTGTAAATAGTTTTGTATTAACTCAGAGTTCTCAGAGTAAATATATATATATATATATATATATATATATGTGTGTGTGTGTGTGTGTGTAAACAAGATATATTAAGATTTATATAAGATTATAAAGATATATTAATTCTCCTTTCATTTAATATATCTTAATACACATTTAATACCTGAATAAGCCTTTAATATAACCTGTTACTTATTTGAGATACCCTATAGTATCCTAATAGTATATAGTATCCTATAGTAATATACCTAATAGTATCGTTCTTGTTGTAGAATATATCATGTACTCATTTTTTATTGTTAAGTTTGATAATTTGCCAAGGGTTCTTGCAGACTATAGTTGCATGTAGACATGTAATTTTGTACCTCCATTTGCTTATACTGAAAAAAAGTAGGAAAAAATTAGAATAATCAGAAGGAAAAAATTCATTGGATTTAAATTTCATGGATTTAAAATTTTTACTTTTATGGGGAAAAAAAGGAACGGATTTCGGCGAGACATAAAGGTTGTTTTTGCATAGATGGCTGCAATCATTTTTTAAACAATGGTTATATTAGTTTTTGTCTTTTCAGAAATTAGTTGTAGGAGGAAATATTAATAAAGTTAGGGAAAAAAATGTACAAAAACAGAATTTTTTAAATTTCGATGAAATAGAGGAACACTGTATTAAAATACAGAAGCAGATAAAAATGAGTTACAGATATGTTCATGCAATTTCCGAAGGTAATCATTCCTAATTTTAAATTCAAAAATGTTGTAAAATGCATGATATTCCTACTTTTAAGGGGAAAAAATGTATAGAAAAAACCTCATTATCCATTGCAACAATACAAAATAATTAATCCATATTTACAGCTAAAAATTGTAACGTTCACAGAATTTTCAATAAATATATGGAGGAAAGCAATATTTCAGTAGAATTCTGTATGAAAACTATTGTAGCAACATATGACTTTATTGGAAATCAATGCATTACAATAAGGATCTTGCACAAAGAATTAACAAGCAGAACAAAGCAAATATACAACAAAATAGCAATTGACACTAAGTCGGTATCACACAACACAAAAAGTCAAAGGGGGAGAGAGTAAATAAAGGAGGTAGACATTTTATTGCAGTCCATGAGGCCCCTGGCCTCCCAACATAACTGCAAGACATCTCATTGGCGCTGAGCCTCCTGTTCAGTCCTTAAAACTTCAGAAGATGTTCTGTATTCCTTGTATGGAAACTATTTAGCAGGAAATGCCATCGCCAGGATTCGAACGTGAAGCCTGGGTTACCAAAGGGCAGACTGGCCATCAGGTTGCAAATAGTCTTGAAGAAGGCTGTTTGATTAAAGTCTTTGTGAAGTATACGTTTTTTAAAATAATTGAAATAATAGAGAGTTTTTTGCATACCGTATTTCGGACGTCCGTTAGCTTTTCTCCCTAGCGCGCATGCTCATAGGAAACATTATTACAGATACGCATGAGCAATTTCCTATGAGCATGCGCGCTAGGGAGAAAAAGCTAACTGACGCCCAAAATACGGTATGCAAAAAACTCTCTAATATTTCCTATGAGCATGAGCGCTTGAAGAAAAAATAACGGATGTCCAAAATGCGGTATGCACAAACTCTCTAATAAGAAATTCAATGTAACAAAACTCATCACACCCACAAAATATTTCTCTACATTGAACAATTGCAGAAAAAAAAATTTCCTTTAAGCGAAAATAAAATGCACTGACGGAAAAAAAAAATCCCAACACCGAGAAAGACTTGTGTTAGATAAACGAAATTTGGTAGTCGTGTTTATACATCTGAAAGATGACATCGATTCAATTTTCGCATAAGTGTAGCGCTAGTAGCGCCACTCGGAACATGCAAATCAAGTTTGCTTCAAATGCGCGCTGTAAAGTTCGTGAGCGTTATTGAGCTTTGAAATTTGATGCATTGAGTTGATGTTAGCCAAGAATGCCTTTAAGAAGACGAAGGAGCCATTATCAACAGCTCACCGGTTTTAAACGAGGGCCTATAATAGGGCTACGAGAAGGTGGATTTTCTATCCGCGATATTGCAGAAAGACTTGGCCGGAATGTGTCCACTGTGCATAATTGTTGGGAGCAGTCGTCAAGGGATGATACCGTACGTACGGTCTGAATAAGAGAAAGTTTTTGCATACCGTATTTTGGACGTCCGTTAGCTTTTTCCCTAGCGTGCATGCTCATAGGAAAATTATTACAGATACGCATGCGCGATTTCCTATGAGCATGCGCGATAAGGAGAAACAGCTAACGGACGTCCGAAATACGGTATGCAAAAACTCTCTAATGTGTCCTATGAGCATGCGCGCTAGGGAAAAAAATAACGGACGTCCAAAATGCGGTATGCAAAAACTCACTATTATTTGAGATTTGCCGTTGCTGACGTGAATTTTGAAGGCGAGATTCCACGTGCCATCGCATAACAAGAAGTGATGAGTACTCATTTGAATGTTTGTTTTTTTTTATAATTTTTTTTTCTTTTCCTTTGAGATTTATTTTTGAAAACATTTAACTTTCAGAGACTGATAATAATTAAATCTCAAGTGATATTCTGTGTGTCAGCATTATTTATTTATTTAACTGTTTTAAGTTGATCAAATTTAGTTATGTGCCACTAGCAACAAATTGGTCATAAATTTTGGAATTAAGAAAACACAGTGCGAGTTCAGTGCACATATCTTTTTTATTGTGTATGAACTCTCGAGTTAGAATTAGAGTGTCCCTTTTTTTTTAATTTGCTTGTGCTAGTTATGTTGTGAAAAATAAAACACATGATTTGATTTATTTTCTTTTTATTGCAATACATTGTGTTAAGTGTATTGTGAGTATATGAAATTGCATGATATTGGTGGGGCCCCGATTTGATTATAATGTTGTTAACCCTTGTTATATTGTCGTTGATTAAATTCTGTGTATGCGTTTATTCAAGATTATTTCTTTTGCTATATTTAAATAATAAATCTAATGCTTATAATTGTAGCATACCTGACTATTTATTCCTGAATACATTGTATACACCACGCTGATTGTCGTTTGGGTAAAATTTTGATTTCCTGGGTTTTGATGAAATTTTGATTTTTTGTCTTGAACACAAAATTGTTTTCCTAATAGTGTCATATTTTTGTCCTTTTGATTCGAGTTTAGAATCAAATAAATAAATTAATAAATTCTAGATAGCAACATGACAGACCTTGTTAATGATGTTGGAATATCAAAAGGATCGGTTAATTCCATTTTGGGACTCAAACACGTGAAATCTCGATTGGTACGAAAACACTGAATGCGCCACCTCGCACTGCATTGCTTCTTCGTCGCCTTTTCGCCAAAATGAAACCCATATCGTTTCACAACCACCGTATTCATACCGTGCGACTACTGGCTATTCCTTAAACTCAAAAGACCACTCCGGGGACACCGTTTTGAGTCGATTCAAGCGATTCAACGTGAATCGCCGCGCACTTTGAAGGCCATCCCTGCGGATAACTTTTTAGCATGCACTGAGGATTGGAAAAAGTTGGCATAAGTGCATTTTGTGTGGAGGGGATTACTTTGAAGGCGATGAAATAAATTTGGAAGAATAAATAAAGAGTTTTTTGAAAAAAAAAAAATAATTGGTTTTACTTTTTTTTTTTTTTTGGACACAGTAGTATAAGTCCATTTTACCTTCTACTCATACATAAATACATTATGTATCTATACAGTGTTTCTGTGTGTCATGAAAATTTAACAAGCGGTTTTTTTAGGTTCTCTTCTCTAACTTTAATGTGATTTTTTTTCCTCCTATAATTAATTTTTGAAAGAAAAACTTAACTACTGCTATTGTCTGTAATCATCTATGCAAAACTCTAAAACAATCTGTATGTCTCGTCAAAATTCATTCTTTTTTTTTTCCCGTAAAAGTAATTTTTTCCTTAAAATTTTTCCTTAAAATTTTTCCTTCTTATTATATTATTTTTTCCTTTTTTTTTTTTTAAGTATAAGCAAATGGCGTGCAAAATTGCATGTAACTATATGTCTGCATAGTTTTTCTGAAAAAACCCTTTCCATAAGAACTCTTATAAGATTGATAAATTATCAAACTTAATAATGCAAAAGAGTACATAAAACTACTGTGCCCAAACAGTAAAAAAACCAATTATTTTTTTTTTTCAAAACTCTTAATTTATTCTTCCAAATTTATTTCATCGCCTTCAAAGTAATCCCCTCCACACAAAATGTATTTATGTCAACTTTTCTTTCCTATCCTCAATGCATGCTAAAAAGTCATCGGCAGGGATGGTCTTCAAAGCGCGCGGCGATTCATGTAGAATCTCTTCAACCGACTCAAAACGGTGTCCTCGGTAATCTTTTGAATTTAGGGAATTCAGTAGTCGCACGGTGTGAATACAGTGGTTGTGGAATGATATGGTTTTCATTTTTGGCTAAAATGTCTCGAAGAATCAATGAAGTGTGAGCTGGTGCATTCAGTGTTTTTCGGTACCAATCGAGATTTAATGCATTTGAGGCCCAAAATGGAACTGACCGATCCTTTCGAAATTCCAACATCAGCACCAAGGTCTCTAACTGGTCTCTGTAGAATGCAATAATTACAAAAGTTTACAAAAGATCTATTGTCATAATAATATATTTTTATTTCTATTTATAATAATGAATCCCAAGCATTATCAATAGGTGACATATGTGGTGATCGGGGTAGGCCTAGAAAGTGTAGGTTTTCCTTACTTTTCACTGGAGTAGACATTTCTCATTTCGTGGTCGATCACCAATCATGATGGAACAACTCACGGGGTAGTCCATATAAAATCTGTAGTTGATGTACTGACCTGTGAAGGTAGCACAGACCTTCGCTAATTTCCTGGATCTCATTATAATGACACGGAATGTCTGCTAAGAGATTCAATAATGTTGTAATAATGTAGATTTTTAACAGGAGACATATGTGGTGATCGGGTAGGCCTAGAAATGAAAGGTATTTTTTTTTGTGAGAAGGGGAAACTAAACTTACTTAATGTGAATGCACATTATCTAGTTGAAATACACCTTTAGGAATGCGTTGAAGGAGAGATACGAATTTTTTGGCTCTAAAAATTCCACGATAGCTGTAGTGGTTGATAGTACATTGGTAATTTTTATGCAGCTATGATAGATTAAGATAGTTGCACTTGTGATTTGGTCAGTATGACGCTGGATAATATTCCCTAGAAGACAATGTTCAGTTCTAGGATGCATACTCAGTCCTCGTTATAGCAACAAGCGGATTATAACTCAAAGAAGCAGAATTCAATGTAAAGGATTATAAGATAACCATGGCTGGCTTGATGAGTCTGTTATAGAGTATTGGTTAGGATGCAACACACACAGTTCACATATATTCCGAACACCGATTGTGTGGGAAAGTAAATATCCAGTTTAAAAGGAGGAAACGTACAAATCGATTACTTGTTAGGAAGGCTAGTCGATATCTGCTGTTCAGAGCAATTTTCTTTTAAATTAATAGTTATTGTGGAATATTTTATTGTTTTTTCCTTTGATATTACGTAATATAAAATTTTTATTTTAAAAACTAAAATGATTTTGATCTTGAAAAATCTATCTCTATACCTTTTATCCCTTATATAAGCCATTGTTTGAAACCGTCCGACTTTTTGTTGCCAATTTACCAATTTGGCGGAACTATGCATATATATATATTACAGAAATACTTAAAATACAAAGTAAAAGATTGAAGGTTTGTGAAGGATTGTGATGAGAGGCTTTATATATTTATATACTACAATAAATTTAATTGCCTGGACTGCAGCAGACCTTAACTATCACACGGCGTGATACAGGAAACCATAAGAGGTTCACTTTCAAAAACGGGAAGAAACTCCTGCTTATTCAGTCACTTCAGAGAAAAAAAGGAAAACAACACTTCTGATCGTGGGATCGCAGATCTGTGTCTCTACTTCGCCAAAAACCTCCCTTTAAGAAAGTCCAACAAGGAAGTAGTCAGCTGCCCTCACTTCTTATTGAAGTAGACATTTCTCAATCCATGGTATATCACCAATCACGAAGGAAGAACTCATGGTGTAGTCCATATTCAATCCATTGTGTTTTTTAATCAAAACTCAGATTTATAGTTAAAAACATAATTACTTTTTTTTTCTACAAAAATTTCGTCCCAATAAACTTTAAAAATATTCGACTTCTTTTGTGTTCTGTTTTTTTGTTTTGTTTATTTAATTATTTTTTTTGTTTATTTGTTTAATTAATTTTTTGTTTATTTATTTAATTTTAAACATTTTTGTTTAAAGTAATCCTCTCTTTTTATTGATCTCTTAATCCTGACTCTGGTTTGTAAACCTTCAATGAACTTTTTCCCTTTTTCTCCCTACAGCAGGCAGTTTATGCTTTCACATTTCTGATTACTTTTATAAAGCAAAGAACAAAAGGACAAAAAAATCAAAATAGCTTCTTCAATACAAAAGATTAAAAGAGGAAGGTTATGTTCTAATAATGAAGGTAAGAATTATGGGTAATTAGGTAAGAATTATGTTCTAATCTTTACAGTCAAACCACTCTATTTCCTTTTACATTTAAATCTTAATCTTATCTACACACACACACACACACACACACACACACACACACACACACACACACACACACACACACACACACACACACACACACACACACACACACACACACACACACATATATATATATATATATATATATATATACACGCACACATACACACACACACAAATATATATATATATATATATATATACTGTTTGCGTGCCGCCGTGGTAACTGAAAATGGCACTATCCAAAATCAGTGGTGCACCACAGGCTATAGATGACAGAGGCGAACGAAGGCTACGGAGATGCGTTTGGGCGAATAGGCGTGCAACTGTTGAGCAACTGACCTCCCGGATGAACCAAGGAGCTACCAAGAGTGTATCCTCAACAACGGTTCAGCGAACGTTGCTGCGCATGGCTTCCGAAGCAGACGCCTGGTTAATGCACCTATGCTGACTGCTGTTCATCGGCGACGAAGGCCCAAATTTTCACGCCAGTACCGAAACTGGACGTCCACAGAGTGGCGACAGGTGGCTTTTTCCGATGAATCACGTTTTCTGTTCCATCGAACAGACGGACGTTAGCGTATACGGCGTGAAACGTCTGAAAGCAAACACTCTGCAACAATTGCCGGAAGGATCCAAGCTGGAGGGAGCATTATGGTTTGGGGAATGTTTTCCTGGCATTCACTGGGTGCACACATCATTGTGGAAGGCACGATGGATCAGCACAAGTACGCATCTGTCCTTGCGGACAATGTCCACCCCTACATGCGAATTATTTTTCCTAAGAATGATAGCATCTACCAGCAGGACAATGCGAGGTGTCATGCAGCTCGCAGTGTATGTGCGTGGTTCGAAGAGCACCAGGATTAGTTTACCGTACTTCCTGGCCAGCAAACTCACCGGATTTAAACCCAATCAAGAATCTGTGGGACCACCTCGATCGGGTTGTTCGCGTCATGGATCCTCAACCGCGTAATCTGCGCAGCTGGCCACGACACTGGAGTCGGCATGGCTCAACATCCCAGTGAACACCTTCAGAAACCTAATCAACTCTTCTTCCTGCACGTCTCGCAGCGGTCCGTTCTGCCAAAGGTGGTTATTCTGGCTTCTGACAGGTGGTCACAGGTGACTGGTCTGTATATATATATATATATATAATAAGAAAATTATTGGGTTTAGAGAAATAAAATACACTTCAACATCAATATATATTGCAGTTTATTACATATTCTTTATTTTAGTTATATGTTTAATTTATGAGTTAAAATAAATTGGACTACATTTTTAAATTCAAGCTTAACAATTCGTTAAAATTTATTCTATCGTAAATTATTGAAATACTTAGACAGGGAAAAAATTTGCAAATGAAACATAAAACGAATTCGAAATTAAGTAATTTAAAATGTGTTTTTTTTTTTTTTTTTTTTTTTTTTCATTTCTTATAAAATTTTCCTAACAATTTTTAACCATTCAGCTCAACTCTATTATATAATAACGTTTTATCTTTATTCATTTATTCAAAAAAATTATTTAGTTGAACTGAAAAAACCATTGTTTTATTAAAGTACTTAAAAGGTTTTTTCATGGTAGACTGCCGATAGCTAAGAGATTTAGGAAAATTATCGGTTTATTATTTTTTCCTTATAATTGCTTCAGTAGCTATTCTTTACCCACAGAAAATATATTAGTTCGTTACGGTAAGACGTTACGTAAAAATTTCACTACTGATTTGATCATGGTTGACAGGTAACTATCTTTTTTCTAAATAAGAATTCTTAACTAGAAAATAAATTTTTAAAAATTAAATAATAATTTTTAAGTAATAATTTTTAAATAATTAAAATACTGAATAACTAGCCTTCGTATAATAAATTGCTAAATAAATTGTTTAGCATTATCCCGAATGACTTTTTTTTTTTTGTTTGATTAAACGAATTTAAAATTTTACTAAGAAGAAAATTATATTTATTCATTTATTTTAAATCAAATTCAACTCGAATTGTTTTCGTAATAATAAAAAATGCATTAAAATAAAATATATATATTTTTTGCAATTTGATAAAAGCTTAATTTTTTTAGAATAATTTAAAGTGAAATTTTGAAATTTTTAAAGTTAGGATCTATGAAACCTGTTAGAAATTGTTCGTAAAAATCGTTCGCTTGGAATTGTTCGTAAAATCTTGTTAGGATTTCGTAAAAATTTGTATTGGAGTATGTACTTTCAAATTTGAAAAAAAAAAAAAATTTAATCTGTATGTACTTTGCAATTTCATAGAAGCATATTTTTTTTTAGAATATTTTCGTAAAAAATATATATATAATATATAAAATCTTGTTAGGATTTCGTAAAAATTTGTATTGGAGTATGTACTTTCAAATTTGGAAACAAAAAAATTTAATCTGTATGTACTTTGCAATTTCATAGAAGCATATTTTTTTTAGAATATTTTCGAGTGAAATTTTTTAACACCATGATCCATGAAAATTGTTAGAAATCGTTCGTAAATCGTAAAAATGGTTCTTTCGTAATTGTTCGTAAAATCTTGTTATGATTTTGTAAAAATTTATATTACAGTATGTACTTTGAAATTTAAAAAATTGTATAAATAAAAATATAAATAAAAGTTAAAAAAAAAAAACTTAAATCAGTATGTAATTTGTCATTTGATAGAAGCTTGATTTTTTTAGAAATATTTTGAGTGAAATTTTAAAAATTTTAAAGTTATTACCCATGAAAGTTGTAAAAAATTTTCGCAAAAATCGTTTGTAAATTGTAAAAGTAGTTCGTAAAATCTTGTTAGGATTGCGTAAAAATTTATATTACATTATGTACTTTGAAATTTGAAAAATAAATAAATAAAAAACGTAAGTAAAAAATAAAAATAAGTGTGTACTTTGCAATTTGTTAAAAGCTTAATTTTTAGAAGAATTTAGAGTGAAATTTAGAAAATTTTTAACTTTTATGATCCATGAAATTTGTTAGAAACTGTTCGTAAATCTTAAAAGAGTTCGTTTGACATTGTTCGTAAGATCTTGTCAGGAATTCGTAAAAATTTGTATTGCAGTATTTACTTTTGAAATTTGAAACAAAATAAAACGTATGTAAAAACGTAAAATAAAACTTAAATAAGTATGTACTTTGCAATTTGATAAAAGTTAATTTTTTTAAGAATATTTTCGAGGGAATTTCTAATTTTTTTTTTTAAATTATGTAACCCATGTAACTTGTTAGAAATTATTCGTAAAATCTATCGTAAAAATAATTCGTTAAGACTTGTTCATAAAATCTTGTTAAGATATCGTAAAAATTTGTATTACAGCATGTACTTTGTAATTCGAAAAAAAAAATTTAAATAAAAATTATGGGGTGCATATTTCTGAATAATTGAACGTTAGGATTGTAAACTTCTGGGCTATTTATTTTTTTATTCTGTTTTTTTGCACATTATATTTCTTTTCGTAGCCTATTTCATTATTTTCCTTTTTTTATCTGCTTCAATAGTGTTTATTTGCCTTTTATGTGTTTATATTTATATGTTCAAGGCATTTATTTGGACACATTAGTCACCAATTCTGATTGTATTATCTTTATATTTTATGGGACTGATTTTTATATCAGGAGGATAATTCTTAACACATTAATCATTAACATTAATCCCCATTCTGATTGTATTGTCTTTATATTTTATGGGGCTGATTTTTTATATTAGAGGATAATTCTTAACACATTAATCATTAACATTAATCCCCATTGTGATTGTATTATCTTTTTATACTTTATGGGGCTGATTTTTATGTCAGGAGGATAATTCTTCACACATTAATCATTAACATTAATCCCCATTGTGATTGTATTATCTTTATATTTTATGAAGCTGATTTTTATATTAGGAGGATAATTCTTAACACATTAATTATTAACATTAATCCCCATTGTGATTGTATTATCTTTATATTTTTATGGGACTGATTTTTATATCAGGAGGATAATTCTTCACACATTAATCATTAAAAATTAATCACCATTGTGATTGTATTATCTTTATATTTTATGGGACTGATTTTTATATCAGGAGGATAATTCTTCACACATTAATCAGTAAGATTAATCACCGTTTCTGATTGTATTATCTTTATATTTTTATGAGGCCGATTATCCTGATATGATAATCCTGACGACGATGACGGCCATCCTGATATGATAATTCTTCACACATTAATCATTATGATTAATCACCGTTACTGATTGCCTTATCTTTATATTTTATGGGACTGATTTTTATATCAAAAGGATAATTCTTCACATATTAATCATTAACATTAATCACCATTCTGATTGTATTATTTTTATATTTTATTGGGCGGTTTTTTATATTAGGAGGGCAATTCTTCACACATTAATCATTAATATTAATCACCGTTTCTGATTGTAATATCTTTTATAATTTATGGGACTGATTTTTATATCAGGAGGATAATTCTTCACACATTAATCATTAACATTAATCACCATTGTGATTGTATTATCTTTATATTTTATGGGGCTGATTTTCATATCAGAAGGATAATTCTACACATTAATCATTAACATTAATCCCCATTGTGATTGTATTATCTTTATATTTTATGGGCTGGATTTTTATATCAGAAGGACATTTCTCCCACATTAATCATTAACGTTATTCACTATTTCTGATTGTATTATCTTTAAATTTTATGGTACTGTTTTCTGTGTCAGATGGATAGTTTATGTTAGTTTTAAATTTAATATAATTTGTTAAAATGTAAGGTTATTTCAAAGCAATTTTATTTTTGCCATTTTTTAAAATAGTCACCCTCAGGTCGTTTGTAGCTCGCAAGGAGATTTGTTCCAGAACATTTGGGACGCAGTGTACGAATCTTTGGTTCTGATCCATGTGTTAGATTTGTGTGGGGTAAGTACCTTAATAAATATTTATCGATTAAAATCTATAGCTTTTTAAATTCCTTCTATTAGCTCATACTCTCCCTATATATATCGTGTTCAAATTTTCAATCGTTCATAAAATACGTTTTATTCATCCACTCAAGCTCAAATACATTTTTTAACTTGTAGTGGATGACACTGATGTTAATGTAGTTTTCTCAAATATTAATTCAGTAATTAAATTTAATGAATTAATTTTAGTTTTTTTTTTTAGATTTAAGTTGCATATATCTACCAATAGATGGCGTCAGATAAACTTTAAAAAAAAAAATGAATGAAAATTATTTATAAAGGCCTTTCTGTAATATAGTGGAAAAAAAAAGAAGAAAAATGATTTTGAAAATTTGTTTTTATATTACTTGTTTTCTGTTAAACTATAATGTTTCTATATTCGTAAAAATATGCAATATCTTGTTACTAAGTTCATTTTTTTAATTATAAATATTTAAAGAAAAATAATAACCTGAAAATCTTTCTTTATGCAATCAGCCTGTCAATATATAAAAGTGTTGAACAACGCTGGTATATAAAGTGTTCACTCTTTTCCACAC